>CM031238.1:175587160-175749660 GCA_018340775.1 Taxus wallichiana var. yunnanensis
TAAGGTCTTTTGAGTCTCGGGCATCGTTGGTGTTTTACCCTCTCGTATCGAATCCTCTGTTTTCAAACTCGAATATCTTATACTTCAAACTTGGTTACTAAAAGGTCCCATTTTGTGGCCTTGTTAAGGAAATCAAATTTTATTTTAATGTTTATTGACATTGTCTCGAATTATATAAAAATTACTAACGACTTTTGGGTTTAGTCTTCCTTATATTATGTAGAGAAGTTGACGATTAGGATAGGGTTTGTTGGTAGAATAATGGCCCTTTTCGAGTCTCTTTTATGTACGCTTTTGGAAAAGTGGATTTGTTTTGGTTAACTAGTGCTACATTTAAGAAATCCTATAAGGAGGTAGTGGTAAACTCCTTGGTTAAAATCTGAAACTATTGTTGTGTTCTTTCAAGGTGTCGAACCCATATTACTATGAAGCCCCACGAGAATTGGATAACGCGTTTTGCTTTCGCGCTACGATCATAATTAGTATGTTTTTTCTTATCTTGGACCCCTTTAGTTGGATGGAGTAAGTTTTGGATTCCAATCACGTAATCCATAGGATTACATGAAGGATATATCAACACTCTTGACTTTCTTGTTCCTAACCCATAAGGTCTTACCTTGTTTTATGTGATTTTGTTCTACCGGTATTTTGACTTTCTCCTTGTTGGATGGTTTAGATTTCTCTCTCATGTGATTAATTTTAGAGTTGTGGGTTGTGTTTTAATCCATTTTTGAATTAGAACATTCCTTTCTTGATATTGTTAAATGTTAGCTTACTGTTGCAATGTGTAGCCTTAACATGCTCAGTTCTTGCGAACTGACTTTAGTTAATATTTGTGCAGATGGATTATGCGAGTAGACTAGAGGAAAAGAGTGTTAAAGGTTCATCTGTACAATTTATGAAGTACCTTGTAAAAATGTCGAATGTATTGTAGAGTATTGTTGTTGTAACTGTTGAAACTTTGGTTTGTTTGGATAACATGTGAAAGATGAAATTTGATTACCGCTTGGTTATGGGATATTCTAGTGTATTTTTAAATCCTTAGAATAGTAGTGTGGCATGTTCCATGTTATTACGCTCTTGTTCCCTAGTCATGGATTAATAGAGATGGTATGTCCCTTTGGTTTGTGCATCGTGTTGGAAAGAATTGATGTAACCTTGTTTTGTTTCGTAAACGAGCAAGTCTTGTTAAACTTTGCTCTTGAGTTAAAATGTCAAGTTGTAAATCCTCCTAAGGCTTAGTAGAAATGAGTTGTAAGCGATAAAGTGAGTGGATAATCCACGATAAAAGTTAAACTAAAAATTTATATATATGAATATATTATGTAGGTGTGATCTACTTGATAACCTTTGAGACCTGGAACAATCAAGAGGAAACTATCTTTTGTAACGAAATATGAACCCTAACTTATTATTATTATTTTTATTTGAGCCAAGCTAATAAACATTATCCTTTTATGGTGAAATCTTAAATGATCTCATGGTGAAATCAATGGTTAGATTTTAGAAGATGATAGGATTTAATAAGTAGGAGGGAAATTGATTATTTAAACCTTAAATCTCTCTCTATCGTTTGAAATGTTCTCCTTTGTCAAACTTAATGAAGTAAAGTCTAGATGGAACATTTAACCAATCTTGATAAACTCTTAACCTCAATAAAAGACTGATAGTAAACAATGTGACCCTGAAGCTAAATTTTGTTGTCCTGTTCTGTTAACCCTTGCCTTGATTCATGGTGATATTTCTTAAGCAAGGTCAAAATTTAATCCTTAAACAAGAAGGCTATTGTTATGAACCCTAAGCGGTACTTTTCACTCAATCGGAGCTTATGCCTTCACCTGTGCAATAGAGGTGTGGAACATGTGTTAGTGACTTGAGCAAGATTAATTAACCTTGTAAGAAATGGAAAATGTTCTAAAATCAAATGAATAAGAAAGATTTGGACATAAAATTTGATGATCCTAGTTTGGAAAGCTTGGCCTTAAGCTATTTAGTCAATAGTTGAAAATAAAGAAGTTCTCCCTTGTGAAAAGAATTGTGTGAATCATTACATTAAATTTTTTAAGAACGTAAGTTAAGAATTAAGAGACACTTTAGTAAACAAGAAAATTTAACAAGAAATTCCTCATGGGTTGCCCTAGTCATGTGAGTGTGTCATGTGGATTGGACTTCCATGTTGTCTTGTCAAAAGAAGAGTACATTGTCCTTGACAGTGTGAACGCTTTCCGTGATGACCTTGTGGTCTCCCCCGTAAAAGTGGTTCCTAGTGTTGGTTGTAACCTTGTGATGACATGTTGTGTCGTGTTGTGTCAAAGCAAGTCAAAAAAAAAGTTATCATGTATTTCACCGTGTTGTTCGTGTGTGTGATTTGTGGGTCGTTGAATTATCTTTCTTCGAATTGGGTTAGACTTGTATGAAAATGGAAAGGGTAGGAATCGACTCGATTATATTACTATAGTGAGCTAAGTCCTTAATCTCTTACAATGATCATACGAGGGGTGGATTACGGTTTATTACTGATTGTGTGATGTAAGATAATAACAACCTTAGGTGAAAATACTTCTTCTTGATCCTTGCCCGTGTAATCCAACTATAGTTGTTGTATGAAATTTTAGATGGATAGAATCTAGTTTATTTAACCTCTTGATGAAAAATAATTAGGTTCGGGTGAGAATTGCTTGTATATTGAATCTTCTGACTTAGTTATAGTGTTGTGAGTATTATATGTATGTTGGTTTATTCAGCCGAGTGAAGTTAACTTTAATCTTTGACTGATTTGTGTTCATATATGGTTGGGGCCTATATTCTTCTTAAAACATGGATGTGCGTTAATGTAGTCTTGTTAACCAACAATTTTGAATATGTTAAGTCATTTAACCGATCTTTATCCTTTTGGTTAATAATATTAGAATGATGTTTGGGTGTTAGATTTCAATCACGTAACCCATAGGATTACATGACTGAAATCTCAATACTCTCACCGGTTGTTGTCTTCACCAATAAGGTCTCACCTTGTTGTCTTTGGAATATCTCTCTCACTTGAATATTGGGATTCCTCCTTGTTGGCTGGTATAAATCTCTTCATCTTGTGAAACATATTGATTAGTGGTTGTGATTTGATCCATTCTTCGATAGGTAATTTTAATTTCATGATGTTATAAAATGTTAGCTTCTTGTATGCGATGGGTAGTCTTAACATGCTCGGGCTTCTAGCGAAATAATCACTCTAGTTAATATTTGTGCGAGATGGACTATGTGAGTAGAATAGAAGAAAAGAGTGTAAAAGTTTCATCTAATTACCATTTATGAAGTTCCTTGTAAAAATGTCCAATGCATTGTAAATTGTAGCATTGCATTGTAGAAGAGAGTTTATATGACCTCTTGCTCGGAATTGTTCGGAGAATTACGTGAAGTAGTAGTTTTGTCCTTTTTGTAATTTGGCTAGTAACTCTTCTTAGTGAAAAATGTTATTCAATCCTTTCACTGGCATAAACATTGTAAAAATTTGATCTTGAGAATTAGGTGTTAAATTAAATCCTTCTAAGACTTTGTATTGATGGGTTATATGTAAGTTTTAATGGGGTGGCTTTTCCTTACAGAAGTTACCTAAACGTTTTATTCAAATAAATCTTTTGTAGAGGAGATCCACTCGAAAACAAACAATACCTTAAGTAATCAAGAGTGAGACTATCCTTGCAAAGTGATTTTATATAACGTGTTATCCCTAACTGAACTAGTAAACACTACTCTTTTGGTGAACGCTTAAAACAAGCTTAAAGGAAAACAATGGTTAGTTTCTAATAAGATTTAACAAGTAAGAGAAGAAAATTTTGAAACCACTCAATTTATCTCTAAGACTATTTATAAGTGAGTAGCTTCCTCTTGATAAGCCCTTTTGGTGGAGCCTAAGTAAGAGCACTAATAATCACGTATAAAACCTCAAGCTTCAATTAAACCTCAAGTAAGACCTAATGACGCCTTAAGGGTGAACTCATTTTACCTTCTTCCTTTAACTTTATCCAGGTACCTTGTAATTTTCTCTTAAGTTTGTTGAGCATGAACCGATGTGGTCATAAGGGCATGAATGAGTTCTAGTAACGTAAGTGTGAGTAGATGGCCCTATGGAATTAAATTACCATCTCTATCAAATAAATATATAAAACAAATAATTGTTATAAAGGAGAAGACTTTAAGTGAACTACTCGTATTGTTGTATAAGAACATAACTCATTGGTAAGATGTTTTATGTGAATCATATATTGAACCCTTTTTTGAAATCTTAACTAATGAGTTAAAGGGTGTCTTATCAAAATAAATAACCACTAATCATTTCAAATCTATGGCTTGCCCTAGCTGTGAGAGTGTCTTGTGGTTGGGCTTCTATGTTATTCTGTCCAAAATAAAGAAAAAGTATTTTATCCTTTTGGGTGTGAACGTTTCCACAAGCTTAAACCTTGTGGTCATCCCCATGTAACAAGTGGTTTCCGAGTTGGTTGTAACTTTGTGACGACATGTTGTGTCGGGTTTTGTGTCAAGTAAGTCAAAAAAAAATATCCTTGTTTTTACTTGTGTTGTGTGTGTGTTGGTTATTCGGGTCGTTACATTTGGTATCAGAGCGTAGGTTCATGCTCTCGAACCTATGGGCCGGATTGGTGTTGTATGGTGATGTTACATGATGTTGTTTCATGGAGATGATGGTATTGCATGATGATGATTTATATTGGAAGAGTAATGTGCTTTAAGCGTGATGTGATTATTGTCGTAATTGTGATATTGTGAACGCACGTGATGTGTATGTCACTCAATGCGTATTTTGTTATCATATTGATGTGTTGGGGATGGGAGTATTCTCTCTCCTTCTTGTGGATTCTATGAAGAGTTCACGTGTGAATTACTGCTTGTGATGTGTGAAAAGAATTATAATGTGGATGACATAGTGTTGGAGCATTGTGGCATATTGTGATAGGTAGGTGTATCAATGTGTTGTATGACCGGATTTATGTAAAGTGAATTAAGATGTATCATGATGTTTTACCATGTTCTAAAGAAATGCATGTATCACCTTGTTATGAAGCAATTAATGTTATGTTGTGATGTTATTATGTTCATCGTATATATGAGTTGTGTGATATGTAATGATTCATGTCGTGATTTAGGGTCATACGGTGAGTGTATGAACCCTATCGTATTGTGATTGCACTTTGGGTGCAGGATGTGGTAAAGTGATGTATTGCGCCCTGTGAATGTATGATTGTGATCTACCCCGTATACATACCATACGTGAGACGTTATGGTAGCTATGTGTGTACCATCATGGTGTTAGTGATGTAGTTATATGTTATGTTGTGAGCCCTACACTAACCAAACCCGAGGGAAATCGGTAGACGTGTATGTATGGAGTGAGAAAATGTGTACAGATTGACCAGTGATCACTCAAAGCCGAGTCGATATAGGAAGTGGAGCCTTACATAGGCTGAAAACCCACTTTCGTTTGTTTGGTATGTGTGACACTTGTTCAACGGGTGTCATGCATATTGTGTTTCGCGGACACCTCAGGCTCAGTAGATGGTGACTTGTACTCTTTTCTCTCTCCCGATATGGTTGTCGTATGGATTTAACCTATGTGACTTTGACTATGTTGAGCCTTGTTGAAGTTATGGCGAGATGATTTTGATTGAGATGATGACAGTTGTATTATTGATATGTATTTTACGAGCCGAGGCTCGATGTTCCGAAAAGGCTAAGAACTCGTTGAGTACCCCTTGGTGGCCAGATAAGGCCACGCGTAGCTTATCGTAATGTGACATTATTATAAGTTGAATTTATTCGTAAATTGAGCTTTTACCTTATTTTGGTAAGGACCAGCAACTTTTCTTGATTGCAATGCGTTACAATTTTGGGCATTTCCTTGGTTTGTGGCACTAACATGTGGATTTTGATACTAACTATGGCTATTTGGCCATTTATTTTGCTTGATTTTGGGTCTTCTTTTAAATTTGGAATTTTTAGCGCCTTTCCCAAGGCTTGTACTTTGCCACTTGGCACTTTGATTGATTGTTATGCTTGGTTCTATTGTCGTGATGCGTGGAATAGGGTCATGGGATGCACCATGGAATGGTTGGACCTATGGACCCGCTTCAGTTGTATAGGGTACGCCCCGAGGAGTACAGATAACTAGCGGGTTGTTGAACCACGCGTTATTATGTCACTTAGGTTAGGAGTGTTCGAACTCTATGTGTCTTGGACTATAGGGGCAACCGGCCTCCTTGAGGAGGCATAAGAGATTTGAGGGAGGCATAAGAGCTTGAGGGAGGCATAAGAGCTTGAGGCATAAGGCATAAGAGTTTGAGGGAGGCATAAGAGCTTGAGGGGGCATAAGAGTTTGAGGGAGGTTTATGATATTTGATATTTGTATGGGTTGATGTTTAGGGATATATGTTGAGTTATTGTGATGTTTGGTAGTGGTCTTTTGATGTATGTGTTACTCATGTCAGATGGATATGTGTTGTGATGTTGTGAACATGTCATTGATTCCCTTGTGGACACTATGTACCTGTAGCATTTGTTTGGAGTTATGTGAATTTGTTTCATCGATGCAAATTGAGGAAATGTCTGGTGAATTGTAGTACTCTTTTGTTTGAGTATTTAATATGTCAGTCATTGATGTGTGTCGAGTACTATGTTATGTGGACTGTGCCTATTCCATTCCGTATTTGAGTAACCCTTTTTGTGGTGTAATACAGACATGAAGAATATACTTGTGTGCTTGTGAATCTGTAGTGTCTTTTGAACCAGATAGGGTGTTGTATTAGCAGTTCATGTTGGGCACCCACAATAAGGAATAAACCAAAACTCTTCAATGATGAAATTTTAAAAGAAATTAAACTAAGAATAATGCTAATGGAAAGGAACTAATGAAATAATAAACAAGAGGGAACTGCCAATCTTCACAGAACCTTGAAAGTTAAAATTTCTACCAAATGATCCTAAGGCTGCCTTGTGACCCTGCTTTAATTAACTAAAATTTTAAACCATAAAGTGTACTTTCTCCTTTGCATGTTGTTGGTTACGTGCCTTTTCTTTTCCTTTGTGTTATGTCGCATCGAGGATGATGCTTTCTTAAGGGGAGGAGAATGTAATGCCTGTTTGGCGGTTACCTAGTTTCTTGGCATAGTGACCTTTCCCTTGTTGGGCGTCGAACAACTGTGCGTAATTCTGTTGTCTTAGACCCGGTCTCAGTGATGTTTTAGCACCTTCCCCCTCCTTCTGGCGTCCTCGAGTCGTTATCGACACCTCCCTTTGTTGGTAAACCCTTTTCGAAGGTTGTTTGGGCTAGTAACTTTCCTTGAAGCCATTTCCATCCTGCTCCTATTCGTTGTCGAGCCAAGGACTTTAACCCATCAACAAGGGTTGATGAGTTCGGACGAATGGTTTATTATCGCTTGGGGTTCATTTTTTGTATGAGTTGGGATAGAACCCACTTTATTGGTTAGAGAATTAAAAGGCGAGGTTTTTCAACTTGCTTTATCCCAATGAATAAACTTGTTCTTGAGTTCTTTTGTGGAGATGTTCTCGGTGACTCGTAAATTTGGATTATATACACTCCTTTTTAAGTATCATTTGTTAGCATACTTCATTTACATGGGATTATATTTTAAAAATAAAATACCCAGAAGACATGGGTGTAGAACGATATATGTATTTTTACACTAGTAAATCGAATCCTTAGATTCGAGTGTGTGGCTTCAGTTCGCATTATGCAATTTTGTGTGGCATGCACCCAATCGGCATTGGTCTAAATGATAATCATGGTGTACGAGTTAGTTGTTTGCGTGGTGGATGTTGACTCGCCCTTGTGAAATAGTTGTTTAATGGCCATGTGCTTGGTCCATGATGCATTAAGAAGCAAAAATATTGGTGAGTGGCGGAGGTTGGAGGGGACTGTTTTAAAATCAAATTTTATCTGCTTGTGCCTAAGGCCCTACTTGTCCCTTCACCCCCCCCCTACCATCTAGACCTTGGTACGTGGCCATCCCCCACTGGCCTTACCTCTGCCAGCCGCCCCACCTTCTTTAATTCCTTTGATTTGCAAATTCTTGCACCACATGTGCTAAATTAACTTTCTTTGACTGTTACAGCCGCGTGCCAAGGAGGATTATTTTGTTGGGATTTGAGATGCACGATGGTCCCTAGTCCAATGCGAGTCACAGGTGTTTGGGAGCTCTTCGATTCTTTGTTCCTCTCCTTGCCATGGCCACATAGGCTGTTTTTGCAACGTTTTCCATCTGTCGGGTCGTGTTTAGATTGGGGCCGAATGTTTTGAAGTTAAATGCTTTCGCATGGTTGCAGCCACCTATTCCTTCCTCCCCGCTCGTGAAGTTCGAGTGAGTTAAGTCGGCATATTGCCAAAGGTGATCCTGTGGAGCCGTTGGTGTTGATCCTGCTATGCAGTTACACGCGACCATGGTCGTGATCGGTTGTTGCATAATCTTGCGCAACCGTAATAGAAAACGAGATAAAGTTTTAGTTGAGCTGTCTTGCCTTTTCATTTGGAAAGTCACTTCCAGCCAGGCGAGCACGTTTCAGTATAGTGGAAGCCTTCGTGAGCACCTCCAACAAGCAGGTTGTCCAACTTTGTTGTTATCACTGCTCAAAGATCGACTACACCCTCAAAAACTTCGGGATTCTCTTTGGTGACAGATCACACCCACGGCATGGACATCTATGCAATGTTGGAGAAAATGTCTTGGGAGATGAAGGTAGCAGGATATTTTTTTTTTAGATCCGGCATGCATGGTAAGTTGTATCTTCATAATCGACCATGTGACAAAGGAGGGTGTTACCAAAGAGACTGATGAAATTTATTTACAAAGAGTCTCTATTGAGATCTTACTTGTTGTAGGATGTAACTCATGGAAGAGAATCTCATAGGGGCGGATCTGTTTCATATCAGAGTATTTATGAAGCACTTTTTGCTTTGCTATAATATGAGCTTCTTCAACGAGTCCTGACTTGGCAGGCAAAAGGTTTCTGTTGGACTAATCACACCTTACAGGCTGCAGCTGAAACGTTTGCACCGAGTGTTTGATGTTGTCCTCAATCTAATGAAGGAAAAGGTTTATTGATCATCACGGTAGATGCCTACCAGAGCCAGGAGCATGATGTAATCAGTATATCTTGTGTCCGAGCTTCAAATCATGGGGTTGGTTTGTAGCTGTTTTTCACCGCGTGAGTGTGGCGCTAGCACGAGCTCGCAGAGCACTTTGGGTTAAGGGCAAGCAGCGGCATTGAAACAATCATATGCATATGGAGATGGCATTCTAAACCAGGCATGTTAAACCTTCCCTTGCAATCTTCTGCTACCCTTTTATTATGTCATGAATTGAATGTCATTTTATTTCTTTTATCTGTTATGGCATTTAGAATGGGCTTCTGCTTTTTCCTTGTGAATCGACCCTGATTGAAGGAAAGGAAGGACTGTTGGAAGTTGTTTGTTTTTCATACCCTGATAGCAACTGTGACAGCCTGTATACATTCCTTTCTGCCTCGTTTTTTCTTTTCGAAATAAAAGAGTATCCGTCATGTGATAGCAAAATAATGGTTGAAGTTTTATACTGTGGGTGTTAGATCTTTAACCTGGGTACTTTCCTGCTTAATTCTTAAAATTCGGGTGACATTTAGAGACAATAGTGAACAATGGCCGTTGAGTTCGATTTCTAAACCAGCAGTAGCAGATATAAACTTGAGCCATGAATAACATTAGTGGATATTTGTAGATTTGTCGACTCATGGCCAGTTTTAGGCTAAATGTTTGTTTTTGTCTTGGTAAAAATCTTTTCTTGGGCTGAATTTGTGTGTAGACCTCGCATAGTGAGCATGATGTTTTCTTAGAGGCCTACGTGAGTGAAATATTGACTGCTCAATGCAGATCCTGTGACGTGAGTCACTGTATCATAAGATAAAAGAGTTCAATCGAACTCTGTAGTGGCAGATGCTTTCCTTGGAGCGACTATGAGGATAGGTCGAGTAGACTGTCGTGAAATAGATGGGTGTGCCCAAGCTATTCATATGTTGGTTTAGAGATGGAAGAGAAGGCTTAGTTCGCAGGAAGAGTATTTTGCCTTGTATTCCTCCTTCGCTGACTGTAAACCTTGTGTTTGTGACTCGAGTTGGGTCACGGTAGAGGATCTTGTGTCGATTCACTTATGTTTCCAACAGACTATCCCTTGCTTGTTTAAATTCAAGTATCGAATGAATTGGGTTTCTATTAAATCCAGTATGTAGCTTAGCAAACCTTCAATAATTCAGGTAGGGATTTTCTGAGTAAGTGTTGACTGAGGCATGTATGAAAATAGAATGGTTATCTTTCTTCGAATTGGGTTAGACTTGTATGAAAATGGAAAGGGTAGGAATCGACTCAGTTACATACTTTAGTGAGCTAAGTCCTTAATCTCTTACAATGATCATACGAGGGGTGGATTACGGTTTATTACTGATTGTGTGATGTAAGATAATAACAACCTTTGGTGAAAAGACTTCTTCTTGATCCTTGCCTGTGTAATCCAACTATAGTTGTTGTATGAAATTTTAGTTGGATAGAATCTAGTTTATTTAACTTCTTGATGAAAAATAATTAGGTTCGGTGAGAATTGCTTGGTATATTGAATCTTCGGACTTAGTTATAGTGTTGTGAGTATTATATGTATGTTGGTTTATTCACCAGTGAAGTTAACTTTTATCTTTGACTGATTTATGTTCATATATGGTTGGGGCCTTTATTCTTCTTAAAACATGGATGTGCGTTAATGCGGTCTTGTTAAACAACAATTTTGAATATGTTAAGTCATTTGGTGATCTTTATCTTTTTGGTTAATAATATTAGAATGATTTTTGGGTGTTAGATTTCAATCAAGTAACCCATAGGATTACATGACTGAAATCTCGATACTCTCACTTTGGTTGTCTTCACCAATAAGGTCTCACCTTGTTTGTCTTTGGAATATCTCTCTCACTTGAATATTGGGATTCCTCCTTGTTGGCTGGTATAAATCTCTTCATCTTGTGAAACATATTGATTAGTGGTTGTGATTTGATCCATTCTTGAGTTAGAATTTTACTTTCATGATATTATAAAATGTTAGCTTATTGTTGCAATGGGTAGTCTTAACATGCTCAGTTCTAGCGAACTGACTCTAGTTAATATTTGTGCAGATGGATTATGCGAGTAGACTAGAAGAAAAGAGTGTAAAAGTTTCATCTGTACCATTTATGAAGTTCCTTGTAAAAATGTCCAATGCATTGTAAATTGTGTAGCATTGCTTGTAAAGAGAGTTTATATGACCTCTTGCCTGGAATTGTTCGGAGAATTACGTGAAGTAGTAGTTTTGTCCTTTTTTGTAATTTGGCTAGTAACTCTTCTTAGTGAAAAATGTTATTCAATCCTTTCACTGGCATAAACATTGTAAAACTTTGATCTTGAGAATTAAGTGTTAAATTAAATCTTTCTAAGACTTTGTATTGATGGGTTATATGTAAGTTTTAATGGGGTGGCTTTTCCTTACAGAAGTTACCTAAAAGTTTTATTCAAATAAATCTGTTGTAGAGGAGATCCACTCGAAAACAAACAATACCTTAAGTAATCAAGAGTGAGACTATCCTTGCAAAGTGATTTTATATAACGTGTTATCCCTAACTGAACTAGTAAACACTACTCTTTTGGTGAACACTTAAAACAAGCTTAAAGGAAAACAATGGTTAGTTTCTAATAAGATTTAACAAGTAAGAGAAGAAAATTTTGAAACCACTCAATTTATCTCTAAGACTATTTATAAGTGAGTAGCTTCCTCTTGATAAGCCCTTTCGGTGGAGCCTAAGTAAGAGCGCTAATAATCACGTATAAAACCTCAAGCTTCAATTAAACCTCAGTAAGAACTAATGACGTCTTAAGGGTGAACTCATTTGACCTTCTTCCTTTAACTTTATCCAGGGTACCTTGTAATTTTCTCTTAAGTTTGTTGAGCGTGAACCGATGTGGTCATAAGGGCATGAACGAGTTCTAGTAACGTAAGTGTGAGTAGATGGCCCTGTGGAATTAAATTACCATCTCTATCAAATAAATATATAAAACAAATAATTGTTATAAAGGAGAAGACTTTAAGTGAACTACTGTACAGTGTATAAGAACATAACTCAGTTGGTAAGATGTTTTATGTGAATCATATATTGAACCCTTCTGAAAACTTAAGTCATGAGTTAAAGGGTGTCTTATCAAAATAAATAACCACTAATCATTTCTGACTGTGGCTTGCCCTAGCTGTGAGAGTGTCTTGTGGTTGGGCTTCTATGTTATTCTGTCCAAAATAAAGAAAAAAGTATTTTATCCTTTTGGGTGTGAACGTTTCCGTGCTAACCTTGTGGTCATCCCCATAACAAGTGGTTTCCAGAGTTGGTTGTAACTTTGTGACGACATGTTGTGTCGGGTTTTGTGTCGAAGTAAGTCAAAAAAAATATCCTATCTTTTACTGTGTTGTGTGTGTGTTGGTTATTCGGGTCGTTACACTTCCACAACATCCTCTTTCAAATGAAAAACTGAACCAATCAATGAAACATATGACATACATCTAGATCTTCCTTCATGTCATTCGATACTACCCAAAAAAACTAAACTATTTGAAATCGGAAAACATCCATTCATCTCTGATAACGCACTATATCACAAAAAAAATAGAATGTTAAACAAAAACAACAGGAAATCGTAAAAGACATTGCACTGAAAAAACATATCAATCCTACAACTCCTTTGTATCTCTTCCTGACAGGAGGTGCAGGAACAGGAAAAATCGTTTACTGCAAAAATGATCTTCGAGACTTTGATTCGTATCTATAGCAATTCTACCAAAAGTGATCCACTAAAACCAAAAGGTCTCATTTTGGCATTCATAGGAAAAGCAACATACAATGCTGGAGGCACAACATTTCATTCAGCACTCTTATTACCGTTTAACAAGTCTCGGCTGACACCACTGGGTGCTGAACAACTAGATACATTGTCAAAGCACTATCAACAATTACAACTTGTCTTTATAAATGAAATATCGCTTGTCAATGCGCAATTACTATATCACACTGACAATTGACTCAGGGATATAAAACAAACACCCACAGTGCACTTCGGGAACATTGACATGGTCTTTTGTGGCGATTTCTACTAGGCCCAACCTGTGAATGACTGCTTCGTATTTGAAACACCTCGTATAGACAAACAACCGATTCCATATGAATTTTGGGCTGACAAGGTCAAGGTCTATGAATTGACTGAAACAATCAGACAAAAGGACCAACTCTTTGTTTCCATCCTCAATAGAATTCGAACATGTTCACACACATATTTTGACATTTCATACCTCAACAATAGGTGTCATAGACCACCACCGAATGATCCTTCTTTTCCATACCTTTTTTTTAAAAACACAGATGTCAATGACCATAACAAGAAAATGCTTTCACAAATGCCTGGAGTGGAGATTGTCATCAACGCAATTGACGAACAAGATTCTTTGTATGATGAAACAAATGCATACGCTAAGACAATTTGCCTTCCAAAGACAATTGCTTTTAAAAAAGGCATCTTGGTTGAACTCTTTGTTGGTAACTATGATATCCAAGATGGATTGGTCAATGGGTCAGATGGCACTTTTGATGCTTACACTACTACAAAAAATCAGGACATCATATGGATCCGATTCAACGATTTAAGCATTGGCCAACATCAAATTGCCAAACATGCACACTTGCATCCTGCCAACATTGACCCACAATCTGTGCCTATCTTACGAATTGCAAGGCCTTTACAACACTCTCCAAATAAGAAAACTTTGACAATTAATTGATCGATTCCTTATCTAGCTTGCATGTGCCTGCATGATACACGATCCGAAGGACTTACATTAGATGAACTTTCCTTTAGCCCTCTTGTTATCACCGAATCACAAAGCACCCTGTGTTTATACAAGTGCATATACTTGAACTCACGGTGTGATTGGATAACATGGGTACTATCTCCAAGTTGTGGGACTTCTACTTGAGATAGACCTCCAGAGAAAGTTGGTTCTTGCTCCTAAACTACACCGCTTACAATCTACTCTAATGTAGGGGAAACTAACTATTCTACTCTAAATTTCCAAGGGACCAAAGAGAGAGAATGCATAAAATGAAAGCCTACACTAAAGCGGTGATACACCAGAAAAGGAGGGTGTGAGAGTAGTCTCCAAATGCGTGAAATACAGAGGCAAAGTACACACTAGAAGAGGTGATGACAGTTCTCCATAATCTAGCAAAATGCATTCACAACGATATTCCAAGCATACACAATGATAATGGATCCCTGCAAGAACATAATAATAGACACAATATTCTTGTAGAAAGATTAAAGGGGCAAGAAGAATGCAAGAAAACACAGCAGGGGAAGATATATCCACAAACTGATATTTTATTGCTTCATGATATACACACGATTCAATCTATTACGGGATAAGGGCACTGGATCACCATGCAAGGAGTCCACTACAAGAGCCTACACATTGGATTCACAAAGCAATTTTGACAGAGCTTTTCTATCTGAAAACTCCTTTTTTTACAATGAGCCCAACACTCCAATTTATAGAAAAATGAGAAGGGAAAGAGAAGGAAAATGGAAATCCCGAAATCTATCCTTCAACCAGTTGTAAGAGGCATTAAATGGAGTAAAATGATTATAAATTACTTGTAAAATGCTCCCATACTCGTCCCAGGGTGCTAGTACTGAGAGAAAGAATGATGACCATGCCTCTTAATTGCACTCCCAACCACCAAATGAAACACTCATTATGAACTAGGCCACTTTTTATAAAAAATCTCCATCTATATCTCACCAAATATAGAATTTATTTATTGCTTTGTGTGTCGGGCTTGAAGCCAAAATTCAACAGTACCAATTTTGTGTGATTTTGTTGAGAAATGCAAAAGTTATGGCCTTCTAAAGTGCAGTGAAATATTTTGGGTCTAAGCAGGTGTTTTCTATCATTTGACGGGAATGAGCATTAACTGACTGGAGCCGAATATGTTTCTTTTATTTAAATATATCTACCCTTTATTTATTGTTTCTTTGATGTCGTGCTCATTCCAGAAAGTCCAATTTTGTGAAAATCGGAGCTCGGAGTCAAAAGTTATGGCCGTTTGAAGTTTCACAGGTCAAACGTTGACTTTTCTTCTTTGCCTTCGGCCGCTTCGGCTTTTCGCGTCCCACGCGTACCTTTGGCCCGGATGTCCCAAACTGCCTTGGATGAAAGTCTCATGTTTCGGCCGAATCGGCCGGTTCGCGTCCTCCGCGTACTTTTGTCCCAGATGTCCCAAACTTGACAATTTTTTCTCTCGGCCGGTTCGGATTTTCGTGTCCGCGTGTACCTTTGGCCTCGGATGTCCCAAACTATCCTTCGGCTTTTCGGCCGGTTCGCGTCCCACACGTACCTTTGGCCCGGCTGTCCCAAACTGCGTGAAAACAGCACTTAGTCGATTTTTTCCACTTTTCGGCCGGTTCGCCTTTTCGCGTCCCACGCGTCTGGCGTCCCAACTGTCCCAAATGCTGCGCAGACCACCTGGTGGCTTTTCAGCCGATTCATGGTCCGGCGTCCCAACTGTCCCAAGGACCGCCTAGGACAAGACTTAGCTGATTTTCTCTGTATTTTGGCACCAAGCTTGGCTTTTGCAATTTTTTCACATTTTTAAAACTTGCTGGGTTTTCTTCTTGGATAGGAGAGTTAGAAAGAAGCCGAGGGGACCCCAGAAACACGATTTTTTGCCTTGAATCAATATAATTGCTTGGGACTAAAGAATTTGATGCATGTTATCAAAATTACCTTGAGGGGTGAATTTTGGATAACACCTCTTGGGGTCACGAGACATGGATTGACTTACACAACCCTATCGCGTGTGAAGAATATAGAAAGCTTGTATTTTCTGCAACCATTGACAAACAAAAACTTCAACATAAGAAAACAAGTTACTATTGAAATGAATCACCTTGAATCTCAAGTACAATGGAAAGTTGAAAATGATTTCTTCTTGGCTGATATCCACCCATGCACTTTACTTTGTTCTTTGAATACCCGAAGCCTTCATGCTCATGTAGAAGACGTCATACACGACTTTAGCTTAATGCAATCTGACATATTGTGCTTACAAGAAACACACATATCTGATAGCAATGCACACAATCTACTTTCAACCTTCCATAACATACACACACATCATGTACACGGTATAATGATTTCCGCTAAATTGCATATACCATTTCTGCACACAATGCAATTTCATGGCGCAAAAGTAGAAGCATTGCTTGTTAGTTGTTCATCTCCATGACAAACAATTAACAATTATAAATCTTTATGCAACTCCAAATGCGACACTTCACAATATCCTTGCAATTATTGATCAAGCTTTATCAAACTCATCTAAACAACAATGCACATACATATTTGGAGACTTCAATATCGATATGCAAAAACATAATAATACTACTGAGCTTTTAAATAAACACATGTCCAATTACAACTTTCATTTTTGCATCGCAAAGGAAAATCCATTCACTAAAAAACATATCGACCACATATGGTCAAATTGCAATAACTCCAGCCACATATTTCAAAGACATGTATATTGGACTGACCACTCTGCCATTTTCCTTGCACTTGACGTATACAACTAAAACTTTATTTTCCCAACTTCAACCAAAGCAACTTCGCAGTTCCATAGCACTTTCCTGCACTTACGAATTTTCTACCCGCTCTTACTTTCACAAGAACTATTTTTATTTTTTCCATCGCAACAACTATCATCAATTTCACAACAATTTCAGGATACTTAAGGTATTTAACAAAAAACTTATTATTAAACATATTTTCCATCACTACAAAAACTGTGCATTTTTTTTAATACTCCAATAATATCTGCTACTAATAATATTACATTATACAAATGCTATATCAGCCTCTGACACTTTGACTGTGACTTATGCTCAAACTTGTTCCTTCTTGCAACAACCACTTTGTTTAGCAAAAATCTTCCATTTCATCTAGTTTGACAACTAAAAAAAAAGGTTCGCTCCTTACTCTTTGCCATGGTTTTTCAATGCGTACCACTTCCATGGAACCTCTATACATTGCCTGTTTGTATTCCATTGCAAAAAAACTATGTTTTATAACACTATCACACCTTTTTATCTTTGAAAATTCATTCCTACAAACAACAATCCATTGTTTTCCGTTTTTTTTTGCTAACAAATTGGACTTTGTTCTTTTGTCTATACTCACTGAAATTCATTTTTCTAATATTCTTCCCAGGACAGCAAGATGAAGAGGAACTTGGAAACCATTTCCGCGAATGAACCGCCACAAAAGGAAGCAAAGAGGTAAGAAATTACAGATATCTTGTCGACCATCGCTTCACAACCTGCTATATCATTCATGCATTTACATTTTGTTTTGCAGGCAACAGACGCTTCCATGTACACCTACATCGATCGATGACCTCAACAGTCGCAAGGTTGGCACTTTGTTTCAAGGGGATGTCATCGTTGCATACAAAGCAATACTCAACAAAGACCTGAACAAAGAGCTTCTACGCATAGATTTAACCGACAAAGAAGGTGAAATGACCGTGACACTAAATGTGACTGGACATCAAATTGAGGCACATCAAAAAAAGCTTCTACCATCCAAAGGAGTCAACATAAAATAATTTGACATAGCGCCGAAGACCAATTACGATCATGGAGATTGTGACTACATTCTTCTCTTGAATAACAACAGCACCATAGAGAACATACCTCTAGTTTGCAATGAGTTCAAGTTCATACCAAATACTACAATAAAACAACTCCTCCGTAGCATAGATAACTATACAATTGGAACACTTGCAGCTGTTGTCACTACTGCCCAAGTCCGGAACACAGTTTGTCTTTGAAATTAAGGATGGCCTCTCCGTAGAGGACAAAGCACAGGTATCTTTTCCTCCTTCTATTATCTCCATCACTTTAAGTCCCTTTGCTTATTCTTCTTCACTCTAAAAAAATTAACCATTCTAACATTTCATTGGTTACAAGTTATACTTGTTCGAGACTTTTGCAGCCTTGTTTGATATAATTGAACAACAACTCTGTAGAAAACAAGTTCCTATTTATTTGTTCAAGAACATTGTCAACCGAAACAGCCCCGACAAGGCTTTGAGAACTTGCCAATCTACATTTATCACCTGCTGAGGACTGAACAAGCACTCCAAGATATGTGCAAATTGGTGATTGCAACAATAGAGGTGATAAAATTCAAATTGCAGTGCGTTGGACGCCATTCGATACTGATATTCCATTTCTACAATATTGAATATTATCTCTTTTCTCCTGTTTGACATTTCTCAGGTGCAAGGTGAATTAAGAGCCTCCAACGTGTACTCCAAGCCATTTCAAATTGTATTCACAAAATGCAACTTATAAGTTCAAGACCTTCTTTCATCATAGACACCGACTAATCTGCAATTTAGCAACATCTACATCGACTGTCAAATGCACTCTTGCTGGTCCTTTGTTGTCCAGACTACTGCCTCTACTAACTGAAACAACTCATGAAAAGTACGTACAAAACAAAAGCTCCATTGTACATCTCCTTCAAGTTTTCTCTGCAAGGAACTTTCACGCTTGATCAAACCAACACCATTGTCAGTGTCAACACCGATATCCGCCCATAAGGTTTCTACCTATCCACATTTATACTATCACAGTTTTTTCATTTACAAAATTTTATGTATAACTAATGTCTCCATTCTCTTCACCTGTGCAGATACTTTAACAGGCGCATTATACAAACTTTTTCCAGCTTTCTTTTGCGATCCAACCCTTCCCATGTAAATAATATAGTACTAGTCTCTTTAGTTTTCTCGAGTTCAAGAGCATCTTTTCGACTTGGTTTTCATTGCACAATCGTTCCTGGATATAGCATTTTGCTAACCAACTTTTGTACTGTTCGAAAAGACCTACTCTGTCATGTCCAGTGTATAAAAAACAATATCAATATTGTATATACATAATAGTTAGCACTTTTTTTTGGCATTTCATCTTAGCTTTCTACACATCTTTCATATGTCTATTGCATTCTCATCTTCCATACTTTCACTTTCACTTTCTGGAATGCACAATTTATACCGTGTGCATGGTTTGAGTTCCATACATGTTCGTGCATAGCAGAACTTGCAAACCTAGTTGAACTGCTTGCACCTGTGAATTACATCCTTGCTGGATGGAGAATAAGAGCTGTACAGAAACTCAGAAAATATTCAGCGCACCCAGAAAATATGGAGCAGCTTCACTTTAACCTTACTCTCACTAGAATATGCTTATTTAGCATTTCACTGCAAAAAAACAAAAAATCTGTGGTTAGAATCTTTTCTTTCGTTTCCTGTTCAGTGGAAATTTCACCTACATCGACCTAGCAGCATATTATTGTTCTGTTGCAGTTTTCCTTCAAGGTAAAGGAACACAATAACTCTAGACACAATTAACAAAAGACTTGTTTATGGACATTGCTGCTACCATTTCTGTTTGCTTCAGAGGGTCATTTCAACCGTGAAGGGTACATGGAATTTGTTTCCATTGGTACTCAAACCCTCATTAGGAAAACTGAAACTCCATTTCCACGCTCATAACCAAGCGGACATAATAATTTTAAGCACATTATTCAGATAATTAATCCATAGCCTTGCATGCATTTCATATGCAATAACAAAATAGAAGCAGATCTTTAATCAAAACTTGCAAGGATTCAATCGGTCTTCCAATGATGTCCAGATTAATAATGTTTCATAACAACGTACAAAACTCCGACCTATCGTATATCCCCTAAATTTGGTCCTAGACCATAAAAAATGATCAAACAGAGTTCTCATACCTTATCCTACAGAAGGACGTATTCTTATTACGTATTCCTTTATACAAATCCAGACCCAGGCAGAATATCGTTCCTCCAAATATTCAAGTCCCATCGATTTCACACTAACCTATAAGGATTTAGGGTAAGTTTTCTCTTAAACTATTCCTCTACTCACACAATAAAATAAATAAACATATGACAACCCAAATCTAGAGTTATGGAAAACAACTAAAATTCGCTAAACCCACTTATAGTCCAACTCGATGGTATCACTAACAGCTACTTCAACAGATACATAAGCATTCGGATTCCAAATCAAAAACTGGAGTAGTAATAATCCATATATTAACACATTACTGCAAATAAATACAAAAGAGTAAGGGATGGATATCCGTGCCTGCATTTTGAGAAGACAACAATACTTTTTCCCGGCTTCCTAACCAAGTCATTCCAGCAAATAGAAACTTGAACCTCATTGAAAAACCCCAAATTTCACACAGAATAACTCCACAACCCACATAACTAAATTATATTTTCCTGCAGATAAAATAACTCTTCTATTAACAAGAGCAGCCATGCTGCCAAGTACTGCCACAACGAAAATTACAATGCATATGCTGATAGTATGTTGGAAAAGGTGTAAATTACCATGTCTTTCTGCAGCTACATTTCACAGCATTTTTAATGGTGTTTGCCATCGCATTTGCAAATTTTGCTGAGCGCCTCAAACAGCATGCCGAAAATGCTACGGATCTCTTTCACCACAGCTTTAAACTTCTTGATTTCCTTTGCTCACGATGTTTTGTAATTTTAGGAAATATTCTCATTTTTGTGTTTTTCCTCACGTGTTCTTAGCTTTCTGCTCATTGTGCATGCTGGACATCACCCACAAAGCCAACAAAGAAATTGGCGCCTTCCCAAGTCGATTCAGTGCCCGAGCAATGGAGTTGTGCCATTCCATGGCCTTGTTTTATTCTTGAAAGGCATCACTCACATACGACAAAGAAAACCACTATTATGGGTATTCGATTGACATATATAATAAGATAATATAATAATTTACAAGAATAATTATATAAAGATTTTATTGCGATCACCCCTTCTCACAAACCTAACTGCCTATTCCTTAAAGGCCAGCCATGAAAGCCCACGTAGGTGATCATGGATTTTAAGAAATTCAATATGAAATATATTTCATTTACTTATTAAAAAAAAGGTCTCTAGCCACTCCCATTTTACTATTAAATATTTCTTCAACATAAATCTAATGAATAACAAAAAAATAATAATGAATATTATATGGTCAATTATTCAATACTAATAGGAAAATAATTGTGTCAAACTATATATAGGCGTAACAAAAATTTAAAAGATGTAAAATATTTTTACAACACAATTTAGATTGTATATACAATTTAACTATGATTCTACAATCTTATCATGAAAAACAAACAACAATGCAACTTTATGTGTGAATCTTAGTGGATCTGAATACCTCTCTTGATCTACCTACTTCCATTGATCTCAAAGTTTTGGATCGGATTGTGTCACAACCTCTCGACTATAAAGGCTTTCCCTTCAAATGCAGGGAATGTTTTGGCCTACATAATATTGCTATAGAATGTCAGAAAGTGAATCATAAGTTTAAGGAAAATAGTTCTTGGTGGAAGGATTCTCATCCCAACCTATTGATTGTTGGGTTGAACCAAATTCCTCTTCGGTGGAAGTTCGTGAAGAACATGATTTAGATGGAAAAAAATTCAGCTAGTAGTTGAGACTCACATTTTTGTTCGGAGGACATTTTTGACCTTTATATCTTCCCGAAAATTTTCCAAAACATAGTCAATACGGAAGAGCTTTCCGATGCACTTTCCAACACATATTCGAACGTGTAAATCAAGCATTGTATGCTCCTGCATACATACGATTGGTCAAAGTTTGAGTCAAAGTGTGGTCAACATTGGACAATGGGAAAATTGGTAGTATTGAAATTATCTAGATTTAGTGCCACTATGTAGAGCTTGTCGATACCTTTTCGACACATTTTGAACAAACCAAATCAAAGTTCGTATGCGAAAGTTATGATCGGTCAATTGGTGGTCAATGAGAGTGAACAAGCAAATGACATGCCACGTAGATGAATAATATGGTGACACATGGCATACCAACATATCTACATGTGGATTTGGGCACATGGAATGAAAAGTGGGTTTATGGTTTACCCACGTGAAAAAGGTTAGAATCTTTTTATATTAAAATTTTTAAAAAATAAAAAAAAGGTCCACGGTGGCCTTTTTAAGTGGTTGGTCAAAGCCTTAAAAAGGCTAAAGCATATTTATCTCCCATCATATGTGGGATAATCCATGTGAAAGGAGGAGGTTGTTTGAAACCATAGAGTAGTCAATATCTCACGTGGAGACTACATTATTCCAAGCAATAAAAATGGAGGGCCATGCTATGTGGATGGATAAGCCTATTAAAAGACTATCTAAATTTGCAGCCCACGTAAAGGAGGATGAGATATTTATCCCACTATGAAAAGCCTAAATGAATGTTTATTTTAAAGGTCCCGCATATGGTGTAGCATCCACAATTTTCTACTCTCAAAATAAAGAGAACTAATAAATTAATAGTCAAGTTTATGGTAATATTTTTTTAAGTGTTTGCGTAGGTTAGGCATTTTCACAATTAACAAATTTCTTGGTTAGAGGCTTTCTACAAAAGCTTGTGAACAACGGAATTAAATTAACAATCAAATATTATAATTTACTTCATAAGCTATATTTACAGTTTAAGGAATCTACTAAGCTCCATTTGTTTAGTTAATCATCAAGCACATAGGTTCCTTATATTCTAATTCAAGGTTTAATTGTTTTACCTAGCCACTAAGTGGCCCCATTCACCCCATTACCCATGTTCTTTATTTTTATTTAAAAATTACATTCCCACAAAATGTCTTCCCACTTAAGTGAGGTAGGGTTTAATTTGGGCCATAGGATTGAATCTATCTTAGCCCTTAGATTTAGGTTTCCCTAAATTTCCTTATGGTTCTCTTTTAAATTTTTATTTTCCCTAAACAACCTCATTTGTTCTTTTCTTATTTACAGGTTTTGGAAGAGGAGAAGGAGCCATGAGAGAAAGAAGAGAAACCATGGCAAAATTTCTCTTGATATTAGTTGTAAGATTTTCCATTGTAATGTTGCCCATTTGTTAAATGTAGAGATCCTATCATGGATCTATTTTGTTATTTAATAAAATCATTTTCTTGTTTTTTGAGTTCAACTATTGGGGAAACCTCATTTCTTTTAAATCCAAGATTTTTACACATTTGGGTGTCAAAAAGGGATTGGAAGGCTTGAACTTTTAAATTTAATTGATTCCTAGTTGTTGGAAGATTCCTTGTTGTGATTTTAAGCTTATATTTTACTTAATTTTAAAACTGGAGTTTTTCACGGATGAAATTTTATTTTTCTGTCAAAAGTGTCAAAACTGCTTCCCTACGTAGGTCGGTGGTCCTATGACCACCACCCTACCTGGGAGTTGTTCATCGACCACCACTCTGCACAGGGTGGGAGTTCTGTTCTCCGAAAATAGAACCTTCAACAATACATTATTTTCATAGTTTTTCTTCATAAATCGATTTTTAATGCGGTATTAATTTCAATGAGGGTGTCTAACTCGCCACTCTGCATAGGGCAACGGTTATGTTATATGAAAATATAACGTTGACAATACATTATTTTCACATTTTTTCTTCTTAAGTTGATTTTTAATGCAATATTAATTTTAATGAGGGTGTCTTCCATTCATTGGTTGGTAAAGTGATAACATTTCTAGTTTTATACTCAACTACATAACATCAACTCATTCTCTATTCTTTCCTTTGCAATAAAATGTAAAATTGAGTATAACATTACTACAATTCATTCTCTTTCATATATTCCATTTTTCCAACAAAACAACAAAAATTCAACACTTCCTTTCAATACATCTTTGTTTTCCAAATATATATATATAACTTTAAAAACATACAAATTTAGGAGAGTTTCATTTCAAAGAACTATACAATTAATCTCTCCTTGGGTAAGTGCACTGCACGAGTTGGTCGACAATTCCATGGACATAAAAATCTGAAATTCAGGAACCACGATCGCGGTTTATATATCGTGATCGTGGTTCCTGAATTTAGCATGTTTGGAAATAACCGAACATAAAACCGTGATCGCGGTTTAGAACCATGAGTGTAGTTATAAACCACGATCACGGAACTCTGAGACAAAAAAAAAGTCCCACGAGTCCTCATTTTCCCCATTTTTCATTTCAAACCATGATTTCTCTTAGACGTTTTCACTGGAGCTTTGAATACCACCTCAAAATTTCTCACCGAACTTCTGGATCATGATAGATTCAACCATGCCACCAAGACGAGGAGGTAAGCCCCCGATTTTAATCATTTTTTTACATTTTAGGTTTTTTTTTGCATTTTAGGTTATTTTTTTGCATTTTCATGGGTTTTTTGAAATGTTTGTTTATGTATACAATTTTCTTGTTTTGTCAGTTGGTCGGCAAGCTCGAAATCATGCAAACCATCAAAACATTCCTCAAAACCCTCCTCCAAACATAGATCCACCTCCCGTGTGGCTCCTCCCATCATGCCATTTGAACCAGCAAGAACATAATATTATATCGTTGGAAGAATATGAGAAAATAAAATTTTCATTGAGAACCTTATTCAAACTATAAGACAAAATCATGCCACAAATCCGTCTCGCATGACTTTAGCCAACACATTACGAAACATTGATTGGTGAAGTTAACTCATGAACCAACCAAATACATAGATGAAATACCTTTAGAGGTGATTGTAGGCGGTGGTATGTGGATACTTTATCCCATGCAGCATTTGTAAAAGACAAAAAATAGAAAAGACCTCATTTGTGCATTATTTACATCGACCCGAGAACCAATGCCCCATGATTACTTGAAAGCAGTTCCCAATCCATTGGTGCCATGATGATTGAATCAAAAATAATTTTAGGACCGATGGTGGATGGTTTTGATTAACCACCATGCAACAAATGAGGAGGTTCCTCTCTATTTTTGAAGAAATTATATTTTGAGTTCATGCTTAATGAGGTCCCGAATTATTTTGACTTTTCTCGACTTTTTTCGATCGAGGAGGTGGCTCTGCGCAGAGTAGACCCGGTCCACTTGTAGGTCAACCAAGGATCCCCATGACCCAAAACCCCCATCGCCTTGCTTATCCCTCCTACAGTGAAGGAGGTTATGGAGATTGACACACTGCGTGCATTGAGGGAGCTCACCGACACTCGACCCAACATAATGACCCGTTGCATCCGGTGATGTTGGTGGAGGTGTCGGTTCTGAGTGCACCACACCACTGTGGATCATGTGGTGCTGTATGCACTATGGGAGAGACATCATTTGCTAGTTCACATGATTTATTTTCTATAGATGAGATCTTTGGGAATGTTTTTGGAATGCCACTGATATTGGTTTTTCACGAGTAAATTTCAAATAAATATAAATAATATATATATACAATAGTTTAATTCATGTTTGAGATTTTAATATATATGTATTTGATTGTACGTCATATACATACATGTAAAAAACTAATTTTTAATTTTATTTTAAATAGCAAGAGCCGGTGAAGGAAACATCTGGCATAGATATGCTAGCTACATAGATGGGCATGTTTCAAACATAAGTATCAAGTTGTACAAACTTACAATTTTAATTTCATTTGATTGCACTAGATTATTATTATAATGTTTCACGTGTATGTTGTATATATTAATATGTTTGTATTTTATACACATGAGCATGATGGGTCATCATCTTCTTCTTAGAACTAAGGCTACACGGCATGCCTCGGATGAGTTTTATGCGAGTTAGTTTCTCTTTACACTTTTTTTCTAATTGTGGAAATTCATGTGGATTACATGCTTTAAACCTCTTTTATGTCGTGAAGTCATGTAGATTTTAATATTGATTTGTACACATTTTTGTATAGTTTATGACTACTGAGAGAGACTCCTCCATATACTTGCCATAGCATATACAGATCCACTAACTAAGGTACAATTTTTCAAATTTGTTAATTATTACTTAAATCTACAATATCAAATTTTGAATGTATGTGAAATATTTAATTTGAAAATTAATTATTTATATGTAGATTACCCCTCGTGAGTTTATTGTTGTCCTCGCGATGTGTCAATGACAAATTGATAGGGATCATGACATTGCGGTAAGATTTCACATGCATTTTAACTAAATTGTATAATTTTCTAAATTTTGAATGTATTTTAAAATTTTGAGTGTTAAAAACTTGTTGTTTATGAATGTGCAGATCGTGCACACACCGCTAGAGACGCCTAGACCACACATAGATGAAATACGTAGTGGCATCTCCCTCCACTACATCCCTAGGTCATGGACATGCTACTTCTAGTAGGGCGAAGAGAGGGAAGATGTTTCATGAGTAGATTCATAGTCCACCTGGATGTACATATATATATATATATATATATATATATATATATGGGCGATATGGTCCTAATGAACATGTTTCTTCATATAGTCCATTGTATATATATAGCCTTTTACGACCGCATGTGGTTCTATATGTATGACACACTTAGTTCGAGATGTACACATGTTATGAACTTACATATTTTTAGAGACGTGCATCTGGAGCATACTTTGTTTGATTCTTATATATCCATGTGTGTTGGTTTTCATAATGATATTACTTCTATATGTTTGATTCGATTTCATTGCATATATGATATCCTTCTATGTATATTTTCATAACCATTTATTAGTTCTAGATATGTATGTTTAATTTAAAATTAAAAACTATGTCCCAGAGCACTACATGGTATAATTGTTAAGCAAAACCTATTCCATTAAACAAAACCATGCTAAGTGAACTACAAAAGAGCAATACGTAATTACTTTTTTTTTTTTCTTTTAAAGCTAACACTCATCTGTTGGATATCAACTAATGTGAACATTGATAGAAATAAGTGAGGTAGAGTTCATCTTGAACTATACGAATATAACGTTATTTATGGTGCAACATTGCATGGTACAATTGTTAAGAAATTAAGGAAGCATTTACATTGTTTTAGAGAAATTAAGGGAATCAATAGATGTACACACCTTATCTCTTTATAATTTGGTGCTATATGCCAATCAACTAAGAAGTTCAACATTCAATTTGATTATTGTTTAAAGGAGATTCACTTCTCTATTTCATTTTCATTGTTTGTATCTTTTTCTTGGACTTACCATCCTCTCTTTCCTTTTATTTTCTTGTATGTATTCAAGACTTCTTTCTTTCTCCTTCTTAATTTGTCATTGTTCACTCTTTTTTCTCTTGACTTGTCTCTTGTTGCTTTGAATATCCTGTCATAAATATCTCCTCAAGCCTTGACTTATCTCTTGTTGCTTTGATCGCCAGGAGAGACTCCTCCATATATCAGACTGTGGAGGCTGCTATAGATCTCGCCATAGCATCTCGTAGATCAACTAACCGAGGTACAATTTTTCAAATTTGTTAAATTTTGAGGTTCATTATTTTTTATTACTTAAATCTACAATATCAAATTTTGTATGTATGTGAAATATTTAATTTGAAAATTAATTATTTGTATATAGTTTACCCCTTGTGAGTCTACTGTTGTCCCTGTGATGCGTCAACAACAAATTGATAGGGATCATGACATTGCGGTAAGATTTCACATGCATTTTAACTAAATTATAAAAGTTTCTAAATTTTGAATGTATTTTAAAATTTTGGGTGTTAAAAACTTGTTTATGAATGTGCAGAGTTAGGTTGCAGCACCCGCTTAGAGACGCCAGGACCACATGGATGAAATCCGTAGTGGCATCTCCGTCCACTACATCCCTAGGTCGTGAACGTGCTACTTCTAGCAGGGCGAAGAGAGGGAAGATGTTTCATGAGTAGATTCATAGTCCACCTAGATCTACATATATATATATATATGGGCCATGTGGTCCTAGTGAACATGTTTCTTCATATAGTCCATTGTATATATATAGCCTTTTATGACCACATGTGGTCATATATACATTATGACACACTTAGTTCAAGATGTACACATGTTATGAACTTACATATTTTTAGAGACATGCCTCACGGAGCACACTTTGTTTGATTCTTATATATCCATGTGTGTTAGTTTTCATAATGATATTACTTTATATGTTTGATTCAATTTCATTACATGTATGATATCCTTCTATGTATGTTTTTGTAACCATTTATTAGTTCTAGATATGTATGTTTGATTTAAAATTAAAAAACCATGTCTCGGAGCACTACATGGTATAATTGTTAAGCAAACCTATTCCATTAAGCAAAACCATGCTAGGTGAACTACAAAAGGGCAATACGTAATTACTTTTTTTTCTTTTAAAGTTAACACTCATCAGTTGTATATAAACTAATGTGAACATTGATAGAAATAAGCGAGGTAGAGTTCATCTTGAACTATATGAATATAACGTTACTTATGGTGCAACATTACATGGTACAATTGTTAAGAAATTAAGGGAAGCATTTACATTGTTTTAGAGAAATTAAGGGAATCAATAGATGTACACACCTTATCTCTTTATAATTTGGTGCTATATGCCAATCAACTAAGAAGTTAAACATTCAATTTGATTATCGTTTAAAGTAGATTCACTTCTCTTTCATTTTCATTGTTTGTCTCTTTCTTCTTGGACTTACCATCCTCTCTTTCCTTTTATTTGTTTGTATGTATTCAAGACTTCTTTCTTTCTCCTTCTTATTTTGCCATTGTTCACTCTTTTTTCTCTTGACTTGTCTCTTGTTGCTTTGAATATCCTGTCATAAATATCTCCTCAAGCCTTTGTATTTCCTCATGTACAACAAGTATTCACTCTCTCCTTCACTTTCTTCATTTATTGATCACAGCCATTACATGCTTGCCTCAAACTGAAATTTTACCTTTTCTCACCACTTTCCTCTTATTTCCCATTTCATATTAAATGAGTACCTATTTATTCTCTAAGCATTTCATTTTTGCACTTCCTTTCTCCTCCATTATTCTTCTTTTGTGCTATGTTCTCCATTATGAGAATTATTTTCTCTTCTTCATGTTTCTTGTGCATGGAAACTATTTTCCTCTTATTCCTTCATAGGTTCTCACTTATTTGTTTCCTTCACTTCTTTTAGCATGCTTCATAAGTGACTTGATTGGCCACTTCACTCTCCTTGTAAAATTCCATCCAAATATGCAAAACTTGAATCTACTTTCCTTAGCATTTTATTAATAATCTTATTCATATGTTCACATTCTCACCATACTATTACAAATAATGAATAAATGTATTTCATTCCTTTAAGATGACTTACCTTTACTCACCACTTTTCACTAGTTCTTGCTTCACTAGCAATTATGGCTCATTTAATTTCAACTCCATTTAGTATTCTTGACCTATATTCAAATACTTAATCCACTATTAGAATAATAAGGGAATGGTTTATTCTTATGAATATTCAAAGCATGATAATTAGGGTATTAGATACCCATTAAGGGATGAAAAGTATGTAAAAAGTTTCAAGGTAGCCAAGAGCATGACCATATTACAATGCAAACATAATGAGCATGTAAGCACATAGCTGGGGCAATAGAGGATGAAGAGAGATCACCACAACAACATAGCTCAAGAGAGAAAAGAAAGGACAATGATGAAGCACCTAAGAGGAAAAGGTAATTCCAAAGAGAACAAGAGAGATGGAAGGTAAACAAGTGAAATTGAATGTTTTGAGTCCTAGGAAATGAATGGAGGAGAGGAGTGAGAAGTCATGCCTCAGCGTCATGGCACCAAACTGATTACGTTGACACATCTGGGTGGCTAGTTGAACGCTAGAGGAGGCAGTGTTTTGGTGCGCGACAAGGTCATTGCTTCCAGGCTACTTCATTTAGGCGTAGTCACTTAAGAGCCCTGAGACCAAAATATCGTTCCACTTCGACGGGTGACTACTCGAACTCTGTGGCACCTAGAGATGTCACATATAATCCAACACTTGGCATAGGGACCCTCTGAAAAGTGTCTCTCACTTTTTTTTTACTTCTCATATCGGTGCTCTCGCTACCCTATTGTTTGCAAATGTGTAAAATAGTGCAGTTTGAGCCAGTGTAAGGTTGTCAAACACTATATTTTGAAATAGTGGATCGTGGCACCAAAATGAATGCACTGAAACATCCAAGTGGCGAGGTGAACACTAGAGGAGGTGGTGTTTTAGTGTGCGACAAGATCATTACTTCCAGGCTACTTCGTTCGGGCGTAGTCCCTTAAGATCCCTGAGACCAAAATATTGTTCAACTTCGACGGGTGACTACTCGGACTCCATGGAACCTAGAGACATCTCATCTGATCCCAAACCTTAGTGTAGGGACCCTCTACAATAGCCTCTCTCAATTTTTTCCTTCTCATAACTATGCTCTCGCTGCCCTATTGTTTGTAAACGCGTGAAATAGTGCAGTTTGAGCTAGTGTAAGGTTGTCAAATGTTATATTTTCCAAACGGTGAGTCATGGAACCTAACCAAATATGCCAAAATATCTAGGTGTCTAGGTGAATGCTAGAGGAAGTGGTGTTTAAGTGCATGACAAGATCATTGCTTCCAGGCATACTTCGTTCGGGCGTAGTCCCTTAAGAGCCTTGAGACCAAAATATCGTTCAACTTTGATGGGTGACTACTCAGAATCCGTGGCACCTAGAGATGTCTCATCTAATCTAAAATATTGGTGTAGGGACCCTCTACAATATCCTCTCATTATTTTTCCTTCTCATATCGGTGCTCTCGATGCACTATTGTTTTATCAAACAACTTGCAAAACGGTGCGTGAAATAGTGCACCAAAAATTTCAAGTAGCAAGGTTTAAGCCAGTTGTAAGGTTATCAAACGTTGTATTTGTTCAAACGGTGGGTCGTGGTAAATGAACCGAATGGACCAAAAATATTCTCTCTTCATTTTTCCTTTGATCGGTGGAAAGGTGAATGCTAAAGGAGGTGTTTTTTAAAAACAGTGTGCACAACCAAATGTCGTTGCTTCTAGGCTACTTTGTTTTGGTGTGTAGTCCCTTAAGAGCCTTTGTTCGGGAGTAGTCCTTAACCAAAAATATCGTTCAACTTCGACAGTGACTACTCGAGACTCCGTGGTACCTAGAGATGTCTCATATGATCTAAAACCTTGGCATAAGGACCCTCTACAATAGCCTCTCTTCATTTTTTCCTTCTTAGATCGATGCTCTCCTCGCCCTATTGTTGCCAAATGTACGAAATAATGTAGTTTAAGCAAGTGTAAGGTTATCAAACGCTATATTTTGCAAACATGGTGAGTCATGGCACCAACCCAAATGTGCCAACATGTCTGAGTGGATAGGTGAATGCTAGAGAGGTGGTGTTTTGGTGTGCGACAAGGTCGTTACTTCGGGGTACTTCGTTGGGCGTAGTCCCTTAAGAGCCTTAAGACCAAAATATCGTTCAACTTGACGGTGACTACTTAGACTCCAAGGCACCTAGAGATGTCTCATTTGATTCAAAACCTTTGCGTAGGGACCCTCTAAAATATCCTCTCTCATTTTTTTGCTTCTCAGATCGGTGCTCTCGCTGCCCTGTTGTTTGAAAATGTGTAAAATAGTGTAGTTTGAGCAAGTGTAAGGTTGTCAAACGCTATATTTTGCAAATGGTGGGTCGTGGCACCAAACCGAATGTTCCAAAATGTCTGGGTGGATAGTTAATGCTAGATGAGGCATTGTTTTGGTGTGCAACAAGGTCATTGCTTCTAGGGTACTTCGTTCGGGCGTAGTCCCTTAAGAGCCATAAGACCAAAATATCATTCAACTTTGACGGGTGACTACTCAGACTCTGTGGCACCTATAAATATTTCATCTAATCCAAAACCTCAGCATATGGACTCTCTAAAACAGCCTCTCTCGTTTTTCCTTCCTAGATCGGTGCTCTCGCAACCCTATTGTTTGTAAACACGTGAAATAGTGCGGTTTGAGCCAGAATTGGTGGTTTCAAACCCTATATTTTACAAAAAGTGAGTCGTGGCACTAAATTGACTACTGTGACATGTCTAGGTGGTTAGGTGAATGCTTAAGGAGGTGGTGTTTTGGTGCAGGACAAGGTCGTTGCTTACGGGCTACTTCGTTCGGGCGTAGTCCCTTAAGAGCCCTGAGACCAAAATATCATTCAACTTCGACGTGTGAGTACTTGGACTCCATGGCACCTAGATACATCTCATCTATTTCAAAACCTCAGCATAGGGACACTCTACAATATCCTCTCTCAGTTTTTTCCTTCTCATGTCGATACTCTCGCTGCCCTATTGTTTGTAAATGCGTGAAATAGTGCAGTTTAAGCCAGTGTAAGGTTGTCAAACGCTATATTTTGCAAACGGTGGGTCATGGCACTAAACCGAATACACCAAAATTTCTGGTGGCTAGGTGAATGCTAAAGGAGGTGTTGTTTTGGTGCGCGACAAGGTCGTTGCTTCCGAGCTACTTTGTTCGGGCGTAGTCCCTTAAGAGCCCTGAGACCAAAATATCATTCAACTTCGACGGGTGACTACTCAGACTCCGTGGCACCTAGAGACATCTCATTTGATCTAAAACCTTGGTGTAGGGACCCTCTACAATAGCCTCTCTCGGTTTTTTCTTCCTAGATTGGTGCTCTTGCGTTGTCCTATTGTTTGCGAATGAGTGAAATAGTGCAGTTTGAGACAGTGTAAGGTTTTCAAATGCTATATTTTGCAAATGGTGGGTCGTGGCACCAAACCGATAGTCTTTGAAACATCTGGGTGGTAAGGTGAATGCTAGAAGAGGTGGTTTTTGTTACACGACAAGGTCATTGCTTCTTCGGTCTACTTTGTGCGTGCGTAGTCCCTTAAGAGCCACGAGACCAAAATATCATTCAACTTCGATAGGTGACTATTCAGACTTTGTGGCACCTAGAGACATATCTTCTAATCCAAACCTCGGCATAGGACCCTCTCTGAATAACCTATCTTAGGTTTTTTCCTTCCCGGATCGGTGCTCTTGCTTTGCCTATTGTTTGTAAACGCATGAAATAGTGCGGTTTGAGCCAATATAAGGTCACAAATGCTATATTTTGCAAACGGTGGGTCATGGCACCAAACCGATTGTGAAAACACATAGATATGGTCATGTAAACACTTGGGAGGAGTTGTTTCAGTTCTCTAAGGACCAGTGCTTAGGCTACCTCCTCCGGAGCCAAGAGCCCCTCCATGGGTACATAAATCATTGTTAATTGCTTCTCTTTTCTTGTAAAACAATGAAATATTATCTTAGCTTCGAGAATTTAAAATTCTCTACTAACAGTGCCAACCATGTGAAGGTGGAAGCTTTTCTAGCACCACTAACCTAAACATAAAAGTGTTAGTCAAAGAAATTTAAGTTTCAAATCAAAACCATACTAGATATATACAAAATACACAAATTTAAAATAAAATATATGAACTTAAATCTATCTAACTAACAAATTTATATATATCAAAGAAATTATATATACCAAACATGAGCATTGTAAATTCATTCCAATGAACCATCAGGATCGGATCTACTCTGAATAGCGGACAAGATTGCTTCATGATCTGACTCTCGAACCTTCCAAAGAATCTTGTTATTAGGCCTTTCTAGATATCTATACAACTGAATATTTGTCGCTAGAACTAGATGTGAATATAAGAGTATTTTCCTGTGTGTCTCAAAGTCTTCAAACACCGAAACAGAGGAGTTTTTTAATGGATACCGTCGAAGCCAAGTTCCAGTAACTACCACTGACCCTATAGGATACTCAATATCTTCACCATCTATAATAGGAGAAGTCAACTTCTTTCTTTCCTCGATGCAACGACATAAGAAATAGTCTGCATTTGCTTCTTCATTGTCTTCTTTCATAATAACTATAAACACATGTCCTATAGAAAAACAAAGGTTGAACAACTCAAATTTAAATTACATATTAAAATTTCAATGGACATAACTCAATACAAAAATTAAATAAATAACCATAAATACCTTATCACACCAAAATCAAAAATTTTGTCAAATTCCTTGGATGTTGTAACTTCATCTCTGAGAAACAAGTCGTAATGCTTGTGGAGGTTGAAACCTAGGAAGTGGAGTTAGAGGCCTATAAATCCATCCATCCACCCATTCTTGTGAATCACACTCAATAGTGAAAAATTCGATAAAATATGCACAAAAACATGTCAAATTTCTTGTCCATACGGCCCACAAAGTAGTGTCTGAGCTATAAAATGAGTGCATATCACTGGACCTAGTGAGTGTCATACAATCCTCATAGTTAGTAATTTTTGTTCCTCTATCAACCAAAAATATCTGTGAATTGTGGAATTTTCTTGAGAACCTCAGGCCATGTTGTCAATACACCATTCCACTATGTTCTTTGCATCTTTTAATTTAGCACCATCTTTGTACTTCAACTCTTCTCTTGCAAGAGCTCTTTTCACACATGCCCATACACCGTCATGCTCTCCTTTTCCATGTCTAACCTCAGTGAAACTCTAAATATGTTACACACCCATCTTGATGTGCATTCTTCATCCAATAAAACATTCGTGCATTCTTAAACTGAGATGTGTAATTATCTAACCATATATAATGTTGTTTGAAGTGGATGTCCCTATCAGACAAGTTTCCATAAAATAACTAGAAACACCCTTGCACAAATTCAGTAGAATGAGTACGATCATCACTAATATAAAAGTGGTACTCTCTTAAAAAAATTTGATCATTCTTTGTACTATCAGGAGAATGTAGAAATGTTATATGCACAAAAATGGCAACTTGTACTGAGTTGTAATATTGCGATTGAACCTCCATTTGTGGTTGTAATGTGTAATTCTCTACAAAATCAACCACTGAAATAATAATACCAATAGGAAATGTGTCCTTGCATATCTTGAACTGTTCATCCAACCATCGAGCTCTATGTGTATGCCTAGCATACACATAAACAATTTCATCCTTAAATTTTCTCAAAAATTGAAAAAGATATTTGTTCTATAACTAGCTCACACCGTTTAGACTCTTTTCCATATTTTAACTAGTATGCAACTGATTTATATTTATCAAACTCAACTAAATTATGTCCTATTGTACCTTCAATTTTCTCATGGATGTAATTTTCCAATTTAGGTAATCCGCCGCATGTACTACAACTTCCATCTAAACAATCCACGACTATAAAAAAATTGTCCAACTTCTTTTTCAAAAATATAGTAGGAATGAAATCCCTAGAAGATATTGGTGGAACTTGAACACCACATTCCGATAACATAGTTTCAGAATGGAAAATAGAATGAATACGTAAAAATTTAGCATAATGCATCGCAAATTAAACATGTTGCTTATAACAACAAGTGGTGCGAGCGTGGTTGATTTTCACATAGAATGGTTTCAACATTTAAAAAAATGTTGACTAATTTTAATTTTAGATTCTCTTGTTTAAACTTACGAAAAAATTGAGTTTGAGTCATATCTAAGAAATGCTTTGGATGTGGTTCACGATTAGTAGAACCAACTCTCCGTTATATAACATCTCTTGTATTAGGTGAAACTCTAGTGTTATCATGCCAAAATTGAATAACAACTTCTCTTATAGCATCATAATTTTTTTGTCCTTACGTAGTGCTCTATTAGAAAATGCCCAAAAATCGGTGTTATTGAGTGATTGAAGGATATTACGTCTTTCAATTTCTTTCATTAGAGTTTTTTTATTAACTTGCAACATTCGACTTATTTACATAATCAAATGTTGTTTTTTTATTGATTCACTTACAACACTAGTAGCAAGTACACGATGCACAATATTACTATCCCTAGTGCATCTCTTGACACCAACAGTGTGATATGCATCATGAAGGTTTTCAAAATTGTAGAGGTTTGACCATGTATATTAGATGTTGTCAATCCTAAGGTGTTTAATGTAGGTCTCATTTTAATCAATTTCATCAAACTAACCACAACTTACATCTTTGGGAATCATTCAAAATTTCAAAATGATTATCCCAAATTTTAGTGGTTTTTCTTCTAATTTGTCATTCAGAAAGTTTTATCAGACATTGGTTTCAAAATGTTTTCATCAATTTCAATAAAAAATTAGGTTTCTTACGTAAAATCCTAGGAGGTGTTTTTGTCAAATTTTTCCTATCTACAGTTTCAACATGAATTTCCTTATTCACATTTTCATTGTCTCCTTCAATTTCAACATTTGCTACATCATGAGTATTTAATTCTTCTTCAACATTGACAGTAAAAACATCTTCATCATGAGTATTTAATTCAACTTCAACATTGATAGTAGAAACATTACCTAGTTCTTCATTGCTTACAATAGTTGGGGTTGAAGATGAACCTCTTCTTGATTCATGAAGATTCCGCATTCGCTCAGCATTTTGAATTTTGTTGGCCTCTAATTTGTTTGGTGTTTTTTTACTTAATGACTTCCTTTTTTTACTTCATTTCTTGTCTCCCATGATGTTTTTCTTCAGTGATAAGAAAAATATGTAGAAAAAGATAGAATTTTGTAGTAATTCATACGGTAAGGTCAGAGAGTAAAAATCACATGGTAATTCAGACATTGGGATGTGTGTAAATATTATTTATGAACCATGAGCATGGTTTATAAACCACGATCGTGGTTTCTAAAACACGCTGCATGGTTTCTAAAGTGAGCTCATGATTTGTGTTAAAAAAACTACGATTGCACTTTATAAACTGCAATCGTGGATCTATCTACCGACCCTAAGCCTCGGGAAATCTTTGTTTTTCCCCAACCAAAGCTATGGAAGGTCATTATGAAGTGTAAAAGGTAAAAAAACCTAGAATTTGCTCTTCCAAAGACATGAACCATGCTAAAAATTTGAAAACATTTCACAAAAATGGTGCCATCGCGTCGAGGAGATTGTTAGCTTCGTAAAATATTGATTTTAAAGTGAATAGAATAAGATAAATATCATTTTATAATTTTTTATCAACAATTATTTTTTAAGACATATTTTCCCGTGAATGTTCATGTCTACGTTTAAGACTCAGTAAATTTAGTTTCGCTTATTAAAATGTGATAAAAATTATACCATCCCAAGCGTGGACAAATTCTATACACATTAAAAAAATATTTTGATATTTTTTGATATAGTTATGGTGGGAAATTGAAAGCGCTCTGTTTTCTAAATATTTTCTAAACCACTTTCACGGAAAAAATCATTAAAAAAATATCGCTCGAAAAATACAAAATAAAATCCATCCTAAGATAGAGACAACTACATCTAACTTTTCACCAAATTAAAAAAATAACAAGATTTCATCATCCAAATCACGGGCAAACGGACTACAATCTTATAAGTTTTTTTCAAAAAAAAAAAACCAAGTCATATAATTTTAAGTGTTTAATATAAATAATCTTGTCCATTTTTTTTTTTAAAATAGTATTTAGAAACTAGATTCGGATGCTACGATTCATATTTATATATTTTTTTCTAATTTTGAATGTGCGTATTGCTAATAATCCCTACAAGTTGATATTTCTGCTGTTTTTGCAATATGAAGTCCACGAATGACCCCATTTTTGTCCATCAACTTCCGCACTTACCCCTTTCAATATAACATTACAATAAAAATATGGAAACTATCAGTTTTCCATATCATTATTTTATAATACAAGGACTTCAAATTCATTTCTTTCACTAAGACAACTCCTTTTAAACAAGGTAAACAACCAAGATTTATTTCTACATTCACTAAATCACTTCAACTTTGAATAAGTGACATATTACAAAACTTTCTTTCATCATAATTTACACAAGTCTTAATTACATGCATTCTTCAATCTTTCAAAAAAACTTGTATCACAATACAAAGGAAGGGGAATAGGTGACACTCTCTACCCAACATTTAATCCAATAAGAGGAGAATTCATCCCCTTATTTACCCCCAAGCCCCAATCAAAGGACAATGAGGGATCTTGAGCAACATTTGACAACTTTTTACAAGCATGGATTCCATAAAACATACAATCCAAAAACATTCAACACATCTAAATGGAGATACTCAAGCAAAAATTACAACTTTCTCAAACAACACAAAGGTTTGATATCAAACCTAAAGGAGAAAAGAATATGGGAACCACCTCCTTTTACCTCCCAAGTGAAGTAGGATTTTCACCCAAAGCCTCCATGTGCACAATACAAACAAAAAAACATCATTATCTCTCCCCTTACAAGTATGTAAAAATATGACCATGTTTTCTTTTTCACTCCCCATAGATGAAACTTCCAATCACACTCCCTCCAAAATGCATGCCTCAAAACTCCTTTTTCCCTCTCCAATGGTCTCATATTTCCATCTATAACTCCTTTCTTAAGGCATACAACCCAACCAGATAAAAACACATTCACAACATTCCTACAATATTTAACAAGCACAATTTTCACATCTACAAACATAAATAAGAAAATAACAAAGGTGGAGATCCTACCTCTCCATAAATATTCCAAGAGTCTTCACTCCACAAGTTTGTGAAACCTTGAAGCCAAGCACACTCCAACAAGCTCTCAATTCCAAAAGTGTAAAAAGAAAGAAAATGAACAAGTAACCCCAAATCCATCAAATTTCATCAATAAATAGAAATGAGATGTGAAGATGATGATGTGGCTCCATGTAGGATATCACTTCATCATTCCTTTATTCCAACACATAAGTTAAACATCATGCCCAAGACAATAAATGAACATGTAAGACTTATGACAAGCTCACATAACACTCAAAATTGCACACCAAGCCTACCAAGGACAAATTAATTGTGGTAAGTAGGAAAGTGCAATTATTTTCACTTTTACACTCCAAAATGCATAAATAAGTCTAAAATTAACTCTCCATACCATATGTATGGTTGTTGGGTGAATTTAAGAGGCATGGGACAAGCTTAGCTTATCCCACAAGCCTCTAAAAAAGTCTCTCAAGTCAAAATCCGAATTTTGAAGTTGGGGAAGAGTACACAACAAAAACTAACACAAATTCAATTTACATCCACAAGATTTCAAGGACCATCTACCCTCATAATTATCAAATTTTCACATCTTTATTTTAGTTAACAAATTAAGTCATATTAGTTAATTAAGATGCATTAATAATTGTTAATAAAGTGACTATAATTTCCAATAATTAAATACATATAACACAAAATAAAGCACACACAAAATTAAAATAAAGGGAAAACATTTCACCCCATGGCCACACATGTGAGGTCACCCCCATGGGAAACCTCCTAACTAGGCATGCAATAACACCACATAAACATAAGACACAATTGTCAAATTTGGCCATGTTGCAAAACACCTGACATCCTTCTGTGGTTGGTCCCTATCCCCTTTCAATGTATGTGATAAAATATCCCTACAACACAAACATAATACCTCTCTAGCCTCATGGCCACATCAACAACATTGAGAAATAATACATCTACATAGAAATCAATAATCGTCATCCAAAATTAAGTACTTCTATCATCTATCAACATATCAAATAATTTGATTCTAACATCCATGAGATTATAATTCTACTCGAATATCTAGAGTATAACGTGTCAATATAAAATCAAAATAATACAAATCAACATATATCAAACTATCTACCAATGTCATCTAGTGTATCATAATAAAAATGTGAATCACAACATGTCAATAGTCCAAATATTTACATAATGTATCATCTACTGATCAATGTATTAGAATCAAAATATCTAAGTATCTCTCCAAAATTAATATCAACATAATGAAAATAGTGTCGAAGAGGTGTGGGCACTATATATGGCTAAAACTCAAGAGCTCATGGTGGATGCAAGTTATATGGGATTATGTATAATTTATATTATGAGCATAAATAAAACACCAAAGAACACAATATTGTAGATAATTATCTCAATATGTAATTAAAATAGCTTTGCCACTTCAAGGGGGCAACCTCTAAACCATACTGATAAGACTCAAATGCTCGAATGATGATGAACTACTACTTACAATCCCCTATATATACTATTCATATGTTATGGCCATCACCAAGGCTGACCTATTGAGCATGAGAAAGTATAAATGATATAGTAAAATGATATGGTAAGCCATAAGTCGACTACTCATATCTTAATACAACCAATAGGTTAAGGCATAGCAGATTATAGCCCCTTTAAAATTGTAAAGCCTTATTAAGGCTAAAAATTTTTATCCCTATACAAGATTATAAAACAAAAGGATAAATGATTTATCCTTATATTTTGGGTGCTCAAAGGCTATAAAAGGCCCTTCATACACATTCATTCCACAATTCGAAGGAATTGAGCTTCTAAGACAATTCAAAGGCAATGATATATTTAAAATCTTCTAAGCTATTTCAAGAGCCTTATAATTTTTAAAGGGAAATTTTTGTAATAAAATCCTATTATTTTAATAGGTATTGTGGGAGCTAAGTCCTATTATTTTTAATAGGAAAATTATAAAATTGGGAGTTATTGGAAATTCGTCAATTGGCTCATAGTGCCACAGAGCTTGCAAGTATGCTAGGAAGGTCGGGGACATTTTTTGGTTGGTCGTTGGTGTTCTTTGAAGGACTAAAGTGTTATTTGGCAAGTTAAGTTCCAGTAGGTTTTATTGTAAGAAATTATTATACTTACAAGTTTTGACTAGTGGAATGGTTTGATAAGAACCCGAAGACGTAGGCTATTGCTCGAACTCCGTAATCAACCCATTTGCAGTGTGTTTCAAATTTTGCATTATTTTGAGTTGATTTAGTTTATATGGAGTGAAATTTTATCGGCAATATTAAAAAGCTCTAGGGTTCCGAAGGTCATTAGAAATTTGACTTGGATTTTAAAATCATTTCCCCCTTGTATGGTTGGGTCAAGAAAGGTATAAGAGGTGGTAACACTCCTCCTTCGGGGCGGATTATGATTATTATCAAAACATATTCTTGAAGGAGGAGTCAAAAGTTGGAAATTTGAGTTCCACTATTATTCACTTCCAACTAATTAAGATAAAATTCAGATCCTAATAGGAGGGATGATTGGACAAACATTAATAGAAAAAGAAGGGAATTTCTCTCCCTAAAATGTGATTATGATCCCATGTTCGAAGTATCCTCTTGTGTAATCCGTTTGTTGCACATGTCGTGGGTATTGCTAACTCTCTTTTTTATTTCTTCTCATTTCTTGTTCTTCTTGTTTGTAGCTTTGTGGCCTTTATCCTTTGTTACTTGTGAGATTCTTTTCTTTCATGATTTAATGTTTTTGTCTTAAGGTCCTTTTGTTTAAGAATTTGGGTCCTTCCAAAAACCCCCTCTTTTACCCTTATTCAAAAAAACAAACAACAATGCAAGTCTATAAACACTTATGTGAATCCATAGATAGAAAAATATAAATATAAACCCTAATGTCAAGTCCATCGTATGGTATAGTGTCTAGGATTATCTATTACGTGTTTGGGGTTTAAGCATTGCGATGCCATATCGGAAGTTATGTTATTCATTATGAGTATTTAGGTCATCAAATGTGCATTTAAGGCATGGTGTTATCATTTACTATGACATGATTTTGTTAGTATGGGTGACCCTAAATATTAAATTAGATAAAACAATGCAAGCATGACATCCTACACAAGTACTTATAAACACCAAGTGTGAAACAAAAGCTATAAATTGCTAATGTTGTGTTTATATTTAGTTTTCATTTTGTTTAATGTTTTGGGTTTAGTGTTTAGGGTTATAATTCACGGTTTATTTGTACAATTAATTACACGTTTATCATATTAAATCCAAGAAAATATGAGATGAAATGCTAAGTTTAAAATCCATGTGAAATATGATTTAACCAATCCACAAGTTGCTATATTGATAAACACCATCCCAAAATATCATTATGACCACTATAGTATGTATAGTTTATGTTTTGAAATATTGTACAAATTCCATGTGTTGTTTAACATGCCCCCTTAAAATCTATTCCATTACATGAACATTTAGGGTGTTCAATGAGATTTTAAGGTGTCTCATTATCATTTACAATGTGTTACTTGTGTTTTTGGGAATTGTTGTCAACTATATGAATTAGAGAATGAATAAAATAATCTGTACTCAAAAAAAAGTAAACCCTTAACCTTTAGTTCATGTTGCTAACACAAAAAGATTACAATTTCATAATGAATCATGTATCCAGATCCCTAAAAACAAACCATAAACATAAACCCTAATGTCAGCTCCACTTTTAGGTTCGTGGTTTAGGATTTTATTCCCAATGGCAACATTTATGGTTTATTTTTAGGGTTTGAGCTTTAGATTTCACATTCTATAGTTTTATTGAGGGTTTGTGATTTTTTCCTCATGGTCTAAGCATGTTTGTTGCAATAATATCAAAAATATTTCATTTACTTATTAAAAACAAAGATTTGTATGTATAGCCATGGTGATTTCACTATTTATTAAGATCTCTTCAACAAAATCTAATGCATAACAAAAATGAACTAATTAATTTATTATATGGTCAATTTAAGTTTACGATATAGGAATAGTGTGCAATTTCTTGTTTTTATTGTTTTTGATTTTTACTTTAAGATGGCATATAAATGTTTACATTATTATTCAATGTCACCAATTAGGGCTTATAGCGTAAAATGGACATTTAAGGTTGTCACATTATAGTAAATAGATTCACAATCATATGTGTGGTGGCCCTACACCCTTAATAAAACAATCCAAACACCTAGCCCTACATACTAAGAAACAAACCCTAAAAGGAAAGCACAAAATCTAAATGGTAGATATTAGTGGACACAAGAGTTGCATATGGAATACAATCTTCAAAACTTGATATGCCTCGTGTTGAGAGAAGGTTAATATTTTAATGAAGAAATGAATTACCAAGAAGAAAATATGCATCTTTTAAGACCATTTGATTGCTATTTTTTGAATAAAATTTAACCTAATCATAAATATTTAACAAAACAACACATGAAATTGTAAAGGAGAACCTTTAATAAAGATAATATATACACATAAAAATGCTTTCCCATAGTTCACAATAAGTAAAATGTAATATAAAATGCTAAACTTTTAATCACAATATCATCTCTCTCATCTCTTCATTTTGAGCACCCAAATTTTTTCACCTCACATTTTTTTATTTTTATTCAAAACACACTACATCTTCCACAATGTTGTAGATTAGCCTAATCTTGTGGAATATGTTTTTTAATTCTAAACTTAGAAATGAAAAGTAGTCTTTGGATCTATTGGTATCCAAATTGATTCTCCCTTGGAAACCAAGCAACATCAAAGATTTAACAGGACACTGAGAGACAAACATATCATATTATGAGTCATTTTGTAGTCGGGGAGGGGATTTGTCTGATTCTTTGTCACTCGGGAATCAAAGAAATAGATAGAAACTTCATTAAGGATTTGATCTATCCTCACTGCTTTAGGCCATGCCTTTCGACCAAGGTGAGAGGACCATTTTGTAACCTCTATCGGTGAAGGAGAATGAAGATATCCTTCTTTACACAAATTTAAAAGGGGACCTTGAGAAAATGTGATCAATGCACCACAATTTAACTCTCATGAGTTGTCACTTCTAAAGAATAGTGATATTTCCTAAATAGGGTTAAAGGTTACTAAAGACATTATGGGATCTTGATTTCTTCTGCATATTTTGGCAGTAGAATTTATACATTTGTGGACATACATGGCAAACAGGGGTAGTTCAGGATGGATTCATTGTTTTTGAATAATTTTGGTGGAGATTAAAGCGGATAAAATTGATTATGCTAGATATTTGAGAACCTTCACAACAACTGGAATACTAAATGACAGAAAGCTTTAGAATAGCTGAAATATTCCTTCAACCAGAAGGTGTGCATCAATGGAGGCCCAGATTTGCATGGTTTCACACAATCTCCAAAATTTAACATGAAGGTTCTCGAGCTAAAGAATCAATTCAAAATAAAAGACACGTAGTTCCTCACGCCTAAGATACACTCAAAGACTTATAAACAATCTTTATCGAAGAAAATGAAAGTAAAATGATTTTAAATTTTTTATCTCATTGTAGGATTAAGGATTTTCTTGAAATGAAATTGCAAATGCCATTAAACTATCACATGGATGAGATCCTATGTGATTTGGAGGAATTTAACACAATATTGTAATAGGAATAAGAAAAACTACTTGCAGACATTCTGAAATAAAGAAGACAAAAATTGGTCCAAGATTGACACAAATTAATTTGAAATTGATTAGATTCATCAGTAGGGGAAATTTTATTTGAACAATCTCAGAGCTTTTCAATGGTTGTACACTCACAACCAACTTGATGTGATTGAAATCTAAAACATAGGAAATTAACAGGTTTCTCAAATTGGTCTCTTAAGAAGATGGACTCTCTCAAATTTTCTCTTAATAATTCAACCCCGACCCTTTGCAAGAGTATTCTCATTGCATTTATACATTTCACTCGCTCACTCATCCCAAATTTCCCCCAAAAAAGAAGAATATTTGAGGAACCTTTGCTTCTTACCAATTTGTCTCAGAAAGTGACGTTTAACAAATTTACACCCATTTGCTGGTGGAAAAATTATGAACTAATCACATTTCTCCAACCCTTGACTGATGACTGGGATGCCATGCCACAACATTTTGATATTCATTTTAATCATTCTTACTCTGTCATGCAAGAAATCCCTGTTTTAATCATTTTCCAGTAGCTCTGTATAGCTGGATCTGTCAGGCAATCCTTTTCTCCCCTGAGGCAACACCTTGAGAAATGAATGCCCCCACGCTCTAAAAATGAGTTTCGTGCATGGATTATTCTACATACCAAAGTCTTTGCGTGTGAGTATGATTTGTAAGAAAAATTGTGTATTCACACCTTATGGAGTCTTGGAAAAAAAAGGCGGTAAAATCAAAAGTAATGCATTTAAACTATTGATTCTACCCCTTCTCAACTTTAGATTAGATTCATCGATGTGTTTCCTTAGCGCAACCTGCAAAGGAGAAGTACTGAGGTAAATTTCCAAACAAGTGTGGGCCTTCCACCTATTAGGGCCCAAGAAAAATGCCTTTTAGCATTTGAAAAGTCTCATAATAAAAGGAGTCGGTAGAAGCCTCCACGTGTCTCCTTAGTGCACCTTTGGGATGGTCCCAAAAGTTCCCCAAACAAGTGTGGGCTCACCACGTGTCTCATTCTGGTCGAGTTGTTAAAAAATTTTACGGACTAGTGGAAGGCGCCATGTGTTTAGGGTCCGAGACAGCTTTTCCTTGGACGTTGAAAAGTCCAAGCAAGGGTACAGTGAGCGGAAACATCTAAGTTTCCCTTTCCATGCTTCTTCAAAAGTAAAGTATAGGGGTGGGTCCCCAAACAAGCGCAGGCCTTGCGCGTGTCCCGTGCCTTTATAAATTTTCTTGACAAGTTTAAGTAAAGAGAGGAAGCCGGGCGGAAACTTACACGTGTCTCCCTGGCACAATTTTGAGATGGTGCCCAAAAGCAGAGACCTTGAACAAGCGTGGGCTTACCACATGTCCCCTTGGTGCATCTGCTAAGGTGGGACCTTAAGGCGGATCCTTAAATGAGCATCGGTCCTCCATGTGTCTATGGTCTGACAAAGCTGCACCAACCACATGAAAAAATGTCTAAGTCTGGGAAAGGTTGTAGAAACCTCCACTTGTCTCTTTTGGTGCAACTCCAAAGGTCAAACCAAGAGGTGAATTTCGGATGAGCGCAAGCCCTCAACGTGGACAAAATTGAGTTGAATCGGGATTTAAAGTTTCAAGTGTCCTGTCGATCCGTGTCCTATTAGAAAGGGCCACGTTTCCACAGATGCTGAGATATAAAATTGACGCGTAAAACACACATGTCAAATCGTAAAATGCAGGAAATATCCATTTATGCCCAAAATGAATCTTTCTTATAGACAAAGAATTTCGAAATGATATAAGGCCCAAATGTTTTCCACCAACTCGCATCCAATAAAAATGACCACTTTTCCACAAGTATTTGGACAATAATTGACAGGAAAACAAAACGTGATCATGGAAAAATAAAGGAAGGGAAAAAGATGATTTTACACCCAAGTTACAAATTATTTCACATGGATAGAGGAATGGAAAACAAATTCTAGATTTAAAATGATCCTTGACCAAAGGAAGGGACTGATCATGGAAACCAAATGAAGGACATAGCTTTCATGCATCAATATGGGGAGATAGAAAACACAATAGATCCATGCAAAACTCGAATAATTTCAAGGAAAAACAGGGTGAGATCAAATTGAGCACCAACATTGGCTCCGACTGGGGATGGGAACTCCCTACAAGTACCATAAGAATAAATAGCAGACCAAGTGCCAAAAGTAAACCATTGGGACACATAGTCAAAGAACAAGCTTGTAGAGTAGAACACTAATAGCCAACTCCCCCAAGGATGAATCGAGAAACCACCAAAACGGCTATAAAGCACCAAGATGAAAAAAATAGAAAAACATGAAAGAAGAAAGAAACCGAAGGACTATACATTGTCTAATGGTGCATACCCCTATTCTAAGAAATCAATCAAGAAAATGATTCAAATGCCTGCCATTAACATGCAACTCAAGCAATTCCCCATCTAATTCTTTTAAGAAGAAGGTATGTTCACCAATTCAAATGTCAATTGAATAAGGGCCCATCCACAATGCATCAAACTTTCCATGTTTTCCCTTATCCTCATGCCTACTATCCCACAATAGCACAATATCTCCCACACTGAAAGCTCTTGGAGTCACCTTCTTATCAAACAACTTCTTCAATTTCTCTTTGAATTTTACATGCCTCGATGGATGCCCTTCTTTCTTCATCTAACTCAACAATCTGATTTATGTGAGCATCATAGGGACTAACCTCTTGATCTTCCAGTTGTTGAAGAAATTGAAAAGAAGAAAAATGCATATGCAGGGGCAGCAGAGCTTGAGTTCCATGCACCAACTCAAATGGAATTTATCTAGTAGTTCATTTAACGGTGATTCTATCTCTCCAAATAGAAAATTCAAATGGTCACCCCACTTCCTTTGTTCAACTCCGCAGTTCTTCTAATTATCTTCAACATATTTTTATTGTTGGACTCTGCTAGTCCATTTCATTGGGGATTATAATTGGAAGCATATGTCAAATTGATCCCATATTCATGGCACATAGCCACCCAAGGTTTAGCTCGAAATATCATGGCATTATCAACAACTATTTGCACACGTACCCAAAATCGTCAGATGATATAATTCAGATAAAATCCATCACAATCCGTGAGTTGCCTTCTTGGTGGGCATTGACTCTACCCACTTAGTGAAGTAGTCTATGGCCACTAGTATCCACTTGTGGCCTACACTTGAAGGATTAGAAATTTCCCCAATGATTTAAATCCCTCACTACTTGAAAGGTGCTTCACTTGAAATAGGCAAAAGCGGCGAGGGAAAGGATCCTCGAAGCTTTAACGTTGCAGAAAAGCATCGGCAACTTTCACATTGTTGGTCCGAAAATTTGTTGGGTGGACGGATCTATGGATAGATGAGCCAACAAAGTGCAAGGCATCTGCCCCTCTTTGAGACAAAAAAAACGAAACTCGGTTTATTGTTATTCTACTAGCGAGAATCATGCAAGTCCTACACAAGATTCTCGCCTTCTGGGGTTTGGGATCTCATCCCAAGTTGGGGTATTTGGTAATAAATGGAGCCAAACCTACTTGCATAAACGAACAAAGAATACCGATGAAAAATGACAAGAAAGTAGAGATAGATCCAACAGAATAAATGCATAGATCTGACATAAGAAAGATCAGATGCCCATAACACACATATTCAGCACAAAGTCTTAATATTTGTATTAATGTTTCTTCTGTTACAAAAAGTACAAAGCCTTTTCTTCTCACTTCTATTTTCATCTAAAAAGTGTCCCTCCTCGAATACAACAAATATTCAAGTATTTATAGAAGGAGGAGAAGAGAGAAGGCAAAAAGAAACCAACAACTAATTACAAAAATTTACAAAATATCTAAAAGTCAACTATTGACTTTGGGCAACTTGGTGGATGACAACATCCCATGGTGCAACATGGATGATGTCATCATTTGTGCCAACATACTTTTAAATATTACAAAAGGAAATCCAAGAGGAGGGAGCTATTCATCATCATCGTCTCACATCCTGGAAGGGAGTATCCTACTTCTACTCAAGAGAGGCAATATGGAATTGGGCCCGGTACTCCATGAATTTGCTGATCATCGGCTAGAGTTGATCCTGGGCAGACTCTTGGTGTGATCACCGATGACTTCACAAGTCTCTCATTCATCTCTAAATTTTTTGGGGAGCTTGAAGTACTCACTACCTGTCTCCATCAGGTATCCCACAAAGTCACGGTAGGCCGAGCCGAAGGTTGTTGATGGATTCAGCGTCAAAAGTGGCTTCTAGCTCTAACCCTCGTGAGACGATCTCTTTGAAGATTCGAATAGTTTCATCTACCTTCCTCAAGGTGAATGATGGAGTGAGCAAGCCAAAGACATCCTTAGGAAAATTTGCTCCATTTGATGCATTACATCTAGGGCTTCCTCCTTGACCTTATCTATCTTCTCTAGGACAAATTCCATCGATCGACCACAGTAGTCCAAAGCAGGTAAGAGACTTTGTTGGGTGCTTTGGGTGATCAAAGATGATGAATTTAATTAAATCATCAACTGAGAAATTGAGCATCTTCTGAATGTCTCATGTTGCAACCTAGCATGGTCCAAATCTTCGGAGATAGGTCCTGCAATCACTGGAGTTCCTTGTTCACCCGACCAATGTTCTGATATAACTCGGTGAACTTGACGATTACTTCCTCACTATCTTTGAGGATCTGGTCTCTCCAGGGATACTTCCATGCCTTGTTCACCAATCTTGGCGTATTCATTTATCTTATCCTGACTAAGGGCCTCAGGAGTCTCAGTGGTAGTTGTAGGAGGTGCACTGCCCATTTTCTGCAGGGCATGGAGAAGATGTTTATTCTACTCTTTCAGTAGCCTCTTCTCTTCCTTTTCTTCTTGAAGCTTCTTTTAAGGGCATCCACCACGTAGATAGGTCCTCTCCTTGAAGGCTCTCGGATGATGTTCCCATTGTGACCTGCGTCACTATATAATCTGTAGGGGATAGATCCTTTTTATCCTTTGTGGGATCGGATACGTGATCTCCATTACTCTTTCACCTGAGGCGCTTTGAGAGAAGTGGGTTATTGGCTTCTGCTTCTTAGCCCCTTTTGTTGGGATGACAGAGAAGTCCATAGGTGCAATGGGGACTTTCCTTTTATGTTGACTCAGGTGTTGGGAGATCCATGCTGGACTTAAGGGAGAAGAAGGAACGGTGGAAGAAGAAGGAGCAACTATAGTGTACTCGGGGAAATGGGTTGAGACACTTGGCGGTGGCATTGATAAAGAAGCCGAACTCCCAACGCTCATAGGGGTAGGAGCTACTGTAGGAGAGGAAACTATGGGGGTGGAAGGGAGCTGAGAGATGAGGGAAGAAATACTGGGGACAGCTCCATGAGGGAAGAGAAGATAGAAGAAGAGGAAAGGGGAACAATAGAAGATGGGGGAGAAGACAAAACCAAAGGAATGGTTGCTTGGCGATGGGAGGAGGGGAAGGAGGAGCGGGAGAAGGGATGGTGGGAACCTCAATGGTTGTAGCAGTGGCAACATCCTGAGTGGATGTGCTTGATGGAACATTCTCTGTTGCTTCTTCCTCTCATGGAGATACTAGGGTTACAACCTGTTCTTGTGCGGCGGAGGGAGGGCTCTCAGGAGCTTCTTCTTGAGTGGCGCTTGATTCTCCCTCTTTATCTTTACCTTTTCCCTTCGAAAAATGCTTCGATCTCTGCGGTGCATTCCCCAAGGGGACGTGGTGAAATCTACCCCAAGGTAGATGAGGCCGTTCACCTTACTGCACCAATGCTCATGCATTGCAATGTGCCCTTAACCCTCTCCTCAATGGTCTGAGGTGCCCTTGTCCTGTCAATCTCAAAAATGGCCAGTCGTCCCCATTCATATCTAGATATACCTGATCAAATTCTTGATCAGTTGTTTGGAAACCTTTTGGAACAATGGCCACGCCATATTGAATAATTTCTGCCAGGGCCAAAGGGAGTGATCCTTTCTCCTGAGTTTGACCTCGTGATACAAGTCGATGTAGATGTCCTCGATCTATGGAACGTGGATCGGATCAAGTTTTTACTTTGGGAGGTAATTCCATGGATCAAAGGTTGGCCTTGCCAGGAAATTTTGCTTCAAGTTGAGCAGTTCCAGCTCACGAACATTTCTCGGGCCTTGGTGTGAGAAGTGCAGGTGTACCTACCCACTGTGAGGGGAAAGGAGTTCCACCCTTCTTCCTTTTCAGGCACTTCTCGTGATATGTTATGAGCTATCTGGATAGCTCCAACAAGATCAACTTAGGGCCTGCATACCTTGGTAACTTGGTGGGCTCCCCCAAGAAGTTGGCTGCTCTGAGATAGGTAAAAGTGGGGAATTGTATAAACAACGCCCCCCACTTCTCCATTGTAGTTACTATGCTCTTGGTCGTCCGACCGTGAGTCATATTTGGCCTCAAAAGGTAGATGATGCCATAGAAGAAGGCATCGTTGATCTTGGTGAACTATGGAATGTTGTTTTCCAGTCTTAATTCTAGATAATATTCAAATATTTTTACCTGGGGCCATACCCCACATCGGCTCAGTGCTGGATAATCTCTCTCAGAAGTAGCAGCGTAGACCACGTAGGAGTTCATGTAGAACCTCCCGTTGTTGTGAGTTGTTGAAGCTGCTCAGAGATGGTGCTGCTGATGATTTCTGCCCACTCAAAACGCTGATCAGGCACGTTCTTGTTCATTGTTTCCAGGTACTGAGCATCCATTTGTGGAAGTAATGGGCATTAGAAATCCCAAACACCCTACTCAGGAAGGTAATGGTGTCGCTCAGTTCCTCAGAGAAGTCACTGCGGTGAATAACCTGCGGCCACCTGGTTATTACCTTCTTATTTTTCAAATACACTTCGTTCATTAACTGCATGCATTTGTCTTCATTTTCCTCCCATGCCTTAATGCAGTCTTCCTGGCTTATAGCCACAAAATGCCGGTGGTGGGGAATACCCAACATGATCTCAAAGTGCCGGGCAGTGAGGTTGATTATGACCTCACCCTTTTCATTCTCGACACACCTTGTGTCTTTGTTATAGCAGCGGGCCACCACCATCATGAACTCATTATTTACTGCACTAATGGGGATTCCCCCGAAATGCAGACCACTGCCCACCAGTTTGTCCATCCAAGGACTGCTTGTGACCCTTATGGTTCTAGCCCAAAAATATTCCATGTCTATATGGCCAAGTTCGAGAATCTCTGATGTCTAAGTCACATTCTGCATGGGACTCGGGCATTCTGACCCTTTGATACTTGTATTTCATTTCTTCCTCCGTGAGTTTGGCCTTACCCTTTGACTTGGTTGGCCTTTTTCTTGATGTAGACATATGTGAATCTGAGTTTAGTTGCTGATCTGTAAGAAGAAGGAGCGAAGTCCAATGCAGAAGAGCCATGTTAGCTATTAGATCATCCATCAAAGCTTTACAGAATGAGGAGTTAGCAATTTAAAAGCTTCTGGGTGCAGGCGTAGGAATATTGCAGGCTGTAGGTTCAAAAGTATGGTGCACTGAGGTGGAGTGTTGCAAGGAAGAAAGCAGCGCCAAAGGGCGCGGGGCACAGGAAAATTACATACAACACTATGTGTTGATGCAGACAAATTTGCGCCTGCGCCATTGTGTAAAGTTTAAATCTGGCACAAATAATTTTTGTTACATAGCGTGAGAATGCACCAATGGCACGAGAGATGGAACGTGTTGCATAAAATTTTTGTGCGTGAAGGGGCGCAACATTAAAGGGTGTATCACTACTTTATACGTGCCAAGGGGCCTTTGGCATGGCGCAGGAAGAGATTGCATAACAAACTTTGTTGGTGTAAGCGAGATTGCGCCTACGCCCGTGTAAGGATTTTCTTAGTTTTGTTCGACACGGGAAGGATGCGTGTTGCGAAAGGATAGTGCACCCTCCTGCGATTGTGTTTTATGCAAAAAGGATGGTGATTTTTCCAAAAAAAACCGCGGCCTAAATTGATAACTTTTAGGTTTTTGATTTTCTGATTGGTTTGCGGTTTTAGGCCTCTTTCGACGTGGATTTTATAGTGAAGGGGGATAGAGTGAAGAAGATCTCGGGCTCATTTTTTTGAGACAAAGCCCTCCGAGCCAGCAGATCGGAAGGAGGGTGAAACGGCTTGGAGGAAGATTGCAAAATGGGCTAGAGGGGTTTATGGTTTCTTCATATTCATTTTAGTATTATCCCACAAACAACCAAAACAAAAACCATAAGAAAAGCAAGGACCACTTACCCGAATATATAGAATGAGAGAAACAAAGTGGGGTCCATGAACATGACACGAGGATGACAAGAGCGCTGACAGGTGCAGAGGAATAAATTTTCACATGTGTTTTTCAATCATGAAAATGATAGGGTGGATGCGCCTATATATAGAAAAAGGCGTAATAAATGCGCCACCAAATTTTTCAAAGGGCGCACCAAAAATTATGTCAACATGAAAATATTTGTGCCCTTTGGCGTGGTTATGCGTCTGTCAGCAAGAAATTATCTGCGCCTTTGCACAAATTCAAGACTGTTAACATGGGATTTTGAGTGCTTTGGCGCACCGCTTAAGGGCACAACATTTTTGTTGTTGAGGCCAGTTGGTGCATGCGCCTTGCGCAAAAAAGAAAAGGTGCATCATGGGGAGGTGCAACAATTGTTGTGTTAACACTCCAAAGGGTGTGCCAAAGGAATAGAAGGGGGCAAAATAATGTTTGTGTTGCATGAACAAAATCTGCGCCTAGCCAAAAGGACCAAAATGACTAAGTTCGAAAAACCAGATTTTTCGGAAAGGGATTTTATGCCCTTCCGAACGTTGAGGGACCTTAATGAGGAACCAGAACAAAATTTTGGTATGGTTACCTGTAAAATTTCCCTTGTCAATTTTATAAGATAACAATTGGCTCTTTCTAGGGACTATCTTTAAGCGAAGCTTAAGGGTAGAGAATCCTAGATCAACATGTGCCTATCCATTGGGTTACAGAGTCAAAAACAAGGGCGACCAAGGGGAAGAAAGGAACACACAACAAACAGAAAGCAAACACACGACAAAAAAAACACACAACCAAAGAAAATTGTACAAAGAAGAGAGCAAGCTCTACTTCTGAAGATCTTTGAGATGTTACCCGCTATAGGAAGCGGAGTTTCGGTTCCATCCAGATATGAGAGATAGAAGCTACTCTCTCCACTGAGCCGCTTGATCTTGAAAGGCCCTCTCCATAGAGAATCAAATTTTCCATGCATGCCCTTTGGCTCTCTTCGCTTGTCCCAAAAGGACGAGATCTCCCACCTAGAAATCCCTCTACTTGGCCTTTTTATCGAATAGCCTCTTGACTTGATTCTGATGTTCGGTGATCCTATCGACCACTCTTACTCTTTTTTCTTCAAGTTCTATTAGATACATGATCCTCTTTTCAAGAGAATTTTGGAAAGTTTCATCTTCAATCGCTCGTGCCAAGCGTAGAGCGGGAAGTTCTACAGAAATGGGGAGCTCAGTGTCGATTCCATATAACACTTGAAAAGGTGACATACCAAGAGACCTTTTGGAGTAATACGGTCTTCCCACAAAGCATCATAAATTGACTTGTGCCACGACCGTTGATTCTCATTAACTAGCTTCCGTATGATGGTCACTAAGTTTTATTACTAGATTCAGCCTGACCATTTCCTTGGGGGTAATAATCCGAGGCATGGGCCAAGGTTATCCCGTATTCATAGCAAAAACCAATAACTTCCCATGAGGAGAAGTTGGAAGCATTATCAACAACGATCTTGTTTGGAACGCCAAACCTCATGATGATGTTTTCTTTGATGAAGTTGCAAACAACTTCAGAGTGGCATTCTTAACAGGTATGGCCTCCACCCATTTGGTGAAGTAATCTGTTGTTGTTAGGACATAACTATGTCCGAGCACTTGATTGTGGGTTGTAGTGCTCCGATAAAGTTGATTCCCCATTGCTTGAATGGTTCATCAATAATGACCGGCCTAAGGGGAAAAGCAGCCAATTTTGGCTTGCCAACAAACTGTTGGCAGAGCTCACATTTTGCTACCCAGGTGGTTGTATCCCGAAATAGTGTTGGCCAATAGTACCTGGCCTATGATCTTATGTGCTATCACGGAAGAGGAAAAGTGACCACCGCAGGCTGAATCATGAAAACTTTCTAGTAACTTTACCTTACGGCTTGTCAACACATCGCAAGAAGATGCCATCAATCCCACACTTGTATAAATTGTCATCCCAAATGACATATCTGACTACCTTGAGCTTTATAGTATACTTTTCCTTTGAAGTTAGATGAGTTGGACACTCACCGTAAGTGAGAAAGAAAGTGATATCGGAATACCATTCATCGCTAGTCACAATAAATAAAACCATAGGTAGAGAATCAACTTTCTCCAGCTGGCCTTGTGTTCCATTGATGCAATCATCTTTTTCTTTAGGGACCTCTAAATCTTTGTTTTCAGCCATAAGCTGACATAGGCCCTTGCCTCTTACCAGCTTGGTTGGTTTTATGTCTAGATCATACTCTTGGACCTTTGCAATCCAATTCCCCCATAAGCTTCCTAACTCCTGTTGAGTTATGATAGACTTAACTGCCATGTTAGGAACCAACACCACCATATGAGAGTTTAGGATGTAGTACCAGAAATTCTTAACTGCTTTGACAATGGTGAAGGTGTGCTTTTCCAACTGAGACATCTTCAACTCATGAGGCTTGAGGGGAGAGCTCATGAACGTGATTGGAGATTCAACATTTTCAGAATTCTTTTGCATTAAGATGGTTGATACAGTATGCTCAGATGCATAACTATACATGATAAAATCCTTGGAAAAATCGGGACATACCAGGACTGGTGCATGAGCGACGGAGGCTTTTATATCATCGAATGACGTCTTCCTTCTTCGCTCCATCGAGAAAGTTTGCGACTCTTTCATCATATTTAATATGTGATGAGTCTTTTCAGCAAAGTCGGAATAAAGCGCCTGAGAAAATTCACTTTTCTAAAGAAGGAGTGAATGTCGGTCTTGCTTGTGGGTAGAGTAAGGCTCTGAATAGCCCTAACCCTTTCGGCATCTATCTTTGTTCCTTCCTTGCTAACAACATGTCCCAACAACTTTCCTTCAGTGACCCCAAAATAGACTTTTTGGATTTAGGGAGATCCCGTGTTCTCGGCATCTATTCAATACTCACTCCAAATGATTACAATGATCACTTCGCTATTTAGAGAACACAGTTAAGTCATCCAAATACACTACAATAACCTTTCCCATCATACCTTTGAATGCGAAGTCCATTTCTCGTTGAAAGGTGGCACCAACGTTGGTCAAACCAAAAGGCATTCTTCTATAGGTGAATGTGCCCCAGGGGGTAGTGAATGCTATTTTGAATTGGTCTTTAGGTGAGACTTCAATCTCATTATAGCCCAAAAACCATCAGCATGGACAGCATTTCGAACCGATTCTTGCTGCGAACCTGATCCATTATGGGAAGCGGGTAGTTGTCCTTCAAGGACGCCTGATTCAGGTTGTGAAAATCTACGCATATGCATATCTCACCATTTTTCTTGCATACTGGCACAATGTTTGCGACCCAGGTACTGTGATGGATAGGAAAAATGATCCTTGCATCCAACATCTTCTGTATTTCAGCCTGGATGGTACCTGAGATCTTGGGATTATAGTGCCTCTATTTCTGGTGAAAGGGTTTGACATCTTCCTTCAACAGGATGTCATGTCGGACGTCCTTTGGCTTGAAAGACTTTAGATCGGCATAAGACCATGCCAATACATCCATATATTTCTTCAGCAATTTGACAAACTTCCACTTTTCTTTAGGTGTGCAACATTTTCCGATGTTCACAAACTGCGGATGCTCCACAAAACCTAGATTGACCGGCTCGGTCTCTGGAGAGGAGTTAGGATTATCCTACCTTTTCTTCCTGACAAAATGATCATGTCTATCAAACAAATGTTCTAGAGAGACCAAACCTTTTGGAATTTTATTTCCTTTGAGCTGACATATGCCATCACTTCCTTTTGATTCATCATCTTGATCCGTAACAGATTCACGGCATGCAGAAGTAGATCCTTCAAAATGAAGCTCACTGAAATTTTCTACCTTTTCCAGGAAGGCAATAAGTTGATTGTCATCATTGAATACCTACCAGTGTTGAGAGTTTTCTGGCATGCTTGGGTGGAAAACTACCTCAATGGTATATGTGTCTATTTTCAACCCTGGGTGGGGGAGCATGAGGGATGCCGAGATGGCCAATGAATCGGCCATGTCATTCTGAGCTCTTGGAATGATTTTATTGAGAAGGCATCAAATTCCTCAATGTTGTCCCATACTACGTTGCGGTAATGCCTGAGCCTTTCATTTTTTACTTGGTATATCCTCTTTACTTGATTTACGACCAGCTCAGCATCACCTTGTACTTTTAGGTTTTTGATTCCCCTTTCTTTTGCGGCTTGCATGCCAAGTAGCAAAGATTCATACTCAGCAGTATTATTTGTGTTGAAAAACTACAACTTGAAAGAGAGAGGAAAAATCTCCTCTTCAGGGGATATTAACACAGCTCCAGCACCGCATCCGCTAGTTGCACAACTGCCATCAAACTACAGCGTCCAAACCTTGTTAAGGTCCTCTTCCCGATGAGAACATCCATTTTGTTAGACTCAGTAGATAAGAAATAATTCCCCATCCCTAATGATTCGAAGAGAATTTGGGCTTTGGGGTCATCGAGTTGGTGACCAAGTACTTCTTTTGTGATTCAGGCTCCAATGTCTGCATTACACCCTTGACGGGGATTCTGGCCTTAGACCAGTCCATATGAATCTCTCCACCAACTTCACTGCAAAAGCTCCTTCCTAGTAGAATTCCATATGCTGACTGGAATATTGGCAATGAGGATGGTCATCTTTACTCTTTTCTCTGGAATTCCACAAACGTGAACTGCGTCTTTGATTTGACCAATCAACGGAACCTGTTTGGTTTCCAAGGAGTAACATCTATTAAGGTTTGGTAAGAGTGAGGCCCAAAGCATGGGTGACTTTTTCCGCATGACATTATCGAAGCCCCAGAATCAATTATACAATTGCTTAGCTTGTGACCATTGATTAGGAGGGAGAGATAGAAAGGTTCTATTTTTCCTGACACAGAAGTCGAGGCAATGTTTATGCGAGATGCAGGAGGAGTGGAAAGGATTCCTTTCGGGAAACATAGGAATTTACGACAACTTGATTTTGGATATATTCGGTCAATCTTACAAGCTGCTCGGGGTTAGACTGAAGATATTCAGGCTTTTAGACATTTGAATCTTGGTCTTTTTAGCATGATCGATTATGTCGAATGCGGCCAAGGGTTGCGTTGATGAAGGAATGAGTCCCTCATTTCACGATGGTAGGGTAGGATTACCGGTCTTTATGGGAATAGAAGAAGGCTGATTCGGAGGGGAAATAGGGAAAAAATCTCTTCGTAAAAGACTTAATAGGAGGTTGAGCAGGAAGAGGATTACCTCTTTTAGCAATAGTTGGAGGCGTGTTCGACACGCCTTCTCTTTTTGTATCCTGGCAGCAACTTCTGCTTCTTTTCCTTGTGAGCGGGTGAAAACAACATATGACTACCCACTTGCATATCCTTGGGTACCCTCTTCTTCATCAGATTCCTCCTCATCAAATTCCATATACCCGATAGTAGAGTCGCCAGTCGGTTCACCGACATCTTGATCATCTTCACCTTGAGATGAAGGTTCTTCATAATTTTTCTCCTCTTCTTCATTTCGGCTAGAGCATTGACCGAGAGGGGCCTCGAGCGCCAACCATGGAGTAGTTGTAGGTAAACACGGCCTTTGTGGGACATTGTTGGAAGTGAAATTTCTTCATGGGATATCTCGGTATGAAGAGCTGGGGGAAGCTTGAGCTAGCTGCTTCTTTAACGCGAGCAAGTCATTCGCCATCTTTTGGAATGTCGGATCTGATGAAGTGGTGGGAGAAGGAGTTGAAGCTTTAGGCTTGGATGGTTCTCATTTTAATTCACCAGATATGAGTAAGTTATCTTCAATTCGAATGGCAGCAGCTTGGGTGAGAACCAGAGTAGTGACTTGTTCTTGCAAGAGTAAAAACTTACTTTCGAGCTCATGGCATTCACAAAGAAACACTTCTAATTTTCTGGCATTGGCAGCATGGCAGGCGGCACACGGTTAATGAGTGAGTTGAAATGAGTGATGAAATCACGCATGGTTTCATTGACTTCCTTCTTCAGGTGAGTGATCTTTGATAGTAACGTGAATGCGTCCTCTAAAGGCTTATACCTTTCTTCAAATGCAGTCCGTAATGTGGCCCAACTAGTGATAGATCCGGCTAGCAAATGCTGAAACCATTCCGCCGCGGGTCCTTGCAAGGTCTCCAAAAAGAGGTGAACTGACACATCTTCATGAGTCACATCTAGGATGCTACATGACATGATGAAAGTGGATATATGTGAATCCATACTTTGGTTTCCGCTCCCATCAAATTTGGGAAATTCTTTCGGTTTCCATGAGGGAGCACGTGAACAGGATGTGGCAAAGCAAGAGGGCCCATGGCATTTCCCCATGGTACTGCCATTTGAAAAGATGGAAAAAGGATGCGAGCCGGGAGGACGGTTCCACTGAGCAACAAAGCACTGCAAAGGGATGTGGATGCTCCTGTGAAAAATGATTCCTTCATGGAGGTGAGACACTTCTGGATGACCGGTCAACTGTACTTAGCGATGAGAAGCGTGCGGTGTAATACTGAAGTTGTGCCTTTGAAGTAGATCGAAAGTAGGATCAACTTCTCCATGAGCTCTCCTGCTATGAGTAAATGGTTCACCCCCATAGTGTATCGTTCAGATCTGCAATGTTTTTGGAGCAGATTTAAAAACTCTTTTTGGTTGTACTTGCTGATTTTCTAATTTTTTTGATAAAAATCAGCAGCATGTACCTTTTCTAAATATTTAATTTTATCCCTCTTTTGAAAACCGATTGCGGTTTAATGACAAAGATTAGCGAGGATAAAATGATGGTCAACTTAGTAAGCTGATTTTCGGATCTTAGATTTGACTTTTTGCAAGGGTTTTGAAATTTTTGTAAACTGTCAGAATCTCAGATCTACGAAAATATACGGGTTTTTGTAAAAACTCAGTGAACTAAAGATCTCTAACTAGCCCAGATCTATGGATCTCTGAAGAAAATTTTCAGTTTGGATCACTTTTGCAAAAAATTTGGATTTTAAGCAAAAATTTATGATTTGCAAATAGGTAGTGATTTCTTGCAGTTTTATCAATTTTCTAGTATACCACTTTACCATAGATTAGTGTCCTTTAACGAGTCCATAGATCTGTTCATCCCAAAGAGTCAAAAAATTGTTGGTCCGAAAATCTGTCGGGTGGACAGATCTATGGATAGATGAGCCAACAGTGTGCAGGGCATAGCCCCTCTTTGAGATAGCAAATTGAAACTAGTTTATTGCTATTCTACCAAAGCAGGAATCTGTGCAAGTCTCTACAATATTCTACCTTTGGGGTTTGGGATCTCATCCCAGTTAGAGGTATTCCAAGATGTGAAAGAAAGGAATGGAAAGGAAAGATGAAGAAAGGATGGGTTGAAGGGAGAAAAGAAATGAATTCCAAAGTAGAAAGGTCAGAGGGTTTATGTTTTGGGATTGGTAATAAATGGAGCCAAACCTACTTGCATAAACGAACAAAGCAATACTGATGAACAAATGACAAGAAAGTAGAGATAGATCCAACAGAATAAACGCACAGATCTGACATAAGAAAGATCAGATGCCCATAACACACATATTCAACACAAAGTCTTAATATTTGTATTAATGTTTCTTTTGTTACAAAAAGTACAAAGCCTTTTCTTCTCACTTCTATTTTTCATCTAAAAAGTGTCCCCCCTTGAATACAACAAATATTCAAGTATTTATAGGAGGAGAAGAGAGAGAAGGAAAAAAGAAACCAACAACTAATTACAAAAATTTACAAAATATCTAAAAGTCAACTGTTGACTTTGGGCAACTTGGTGGATGACAACATCCCATGGTGCAACATGGATGATGTCATCATTTGTGCCAACATACTTTTAAATATTACAAAAGGAAAGCCAAGAGGAGGGAGCTATTCATCATCATCTCGCGGCTGGAAGGGAGTATCCTGCTTCTGCTCAGGAGAGGCAATATGGAATTGGGCCGGTACTCCATGAATTTGCTTGATCATCGGCTGGAGTTGATCCTGGTAGGACCCTTGGTGTGATCGCCGATGACTTCACAAGTCTCCCGTTCATCTCTGAGTTTTTCAGGGAGCTTGAAGTACTCATTACCTACCTCCATCAGGTATCCCACAAAGTCACGGCAGGCCAGAAGGTTGTTGATGGATTCAGCGTCAAAAGTGGCTTCTGGCTCTAACCCTTGCGAGACGATCTCTTTGAAGATTCAAATAGTTTCATCTTGCCTTCCTCAAGGTGAATGATGGAGTGAGAAAGCCCGAGACATCCTTAGGACAATTTTCTCCATTTGATGCATTGCATCTAGGGCTTCCTCCTTGACCTTATCTATCTTCTCCAGGACAAATTCCATCTGATCGACCCGGTAGTCCAAAGCAGCAAGGACTTTGTTGGGTGCTCTGGGGTGATCGAAGATGCCAAATTTAACTAAATCATCGACTGAGCAGTCGAGCATCTTCTGGAATGTCTCATGTTGCAACCTAGCATGGTCCAACTCTTCGGAGATAGGTCCTGCAATCACCTGGAGTTCCTTGTTCACCCGACCAATGTTCTGATATAACTCGGTGAACTTGACGATTACTTCCTCACTATCTTTGAGGATTTGGTCTCTCCAGGTGGATACTACCATGCCTTGTTCACCAATCTTGGCATATTCATTTATCTTATCTTGACTAAGGGCCTCAGGAGTCTCAGTGGCAGTTGTAGGAGGTGCACTGCCCATTTTTTGTAGGGCGTGGAGAAGATGTTTATTCTACTCTTTCAGTAGCCTCTTCTCTTCCTTTGCTTCTTGAAGCTTCTTGCAAAGGGCATCCACCACGGATAGGGCCTCTCCTTGAAGGCTCTCGGATGATGTTCCCATTGTGACCTGCGTCACTGTATAATCTGTAGGGGACATATCCTTTTTATCCTTTGTGGGATCGGGATACGCGATCTCCATTACTCTTTCACCTGAGGTGCTCTGAGAGAAGCGGGTTATTGGCTTCTGCTTCTTAGCCCCTTTCGTTGGGATGATGGAGAAGTCCATAGGTGCAATGGGGACTTTCCTTTTATGCTTGACTCAGGTGTTGGGAGATCCATGTTGGACTTAAGGGAGAAGAAGGAATGGCGAAGAAGGAGCAACTACAGTGTACTCAGGGAAATGGGTTGAGACGCTTGGCGGTGGCATTGATAAAGAAGCCGAACTCCCAATGCTCACAGGGGTAGGAGCTACTGTAGGAGAGGAAACTGTGGGGGCGGAAGGGAGCTAAGAGATGAGGGAAGAAATACTAGGGGACAGCTCCACGAGGGAAGAGAAGATAGAAGAAGAGGAAAGGGGAACAATAGAAGATGGGGGAGAAGACACAACCAAAGGAATGGTTGCTTGGGTGATGGGAGGAGGGGAAGGAGGAGCGGGAGAAGGGATGGTGGGAACCTCAATGGTTGTAGCAGTGGAAACATCCTGAGTGGATGTGCCTGTTGGAACACTCTCTGCCACTTCTTTCTCTGGAGATACCAGGGTTACAACCTATTCTTGTGTGGTGGAGGGAGGGCTCTCAGGAGCTTCTTCTTGAGTGGTGCTTGATTCTCCCTCTTTATCTTTACCTTTTCCCTTCGGAAAATGCTTTGGTCTGGCAGGTGCATTGCCCAAAGGGGACGTGGTGAAATCTACCCCAAGGTAGATGAGGCCATTCATTCTGCACCAATGCTCTATGTACTGCAATGTGCCCTTAACCCTCTCCTCAATGGTCTGAGGTGCCCTTGTCCTGTCAATCTCAAAAATGGCCAGTCATCCCCATTCGTATCTAGATATACCTGATCAAACTTCTTGATCAGTTGTTTGGAAACTTTTGGAACAATGGCCACGCCATATTGAATAATTTCTGCCAGGGCCAGGTGGGAGTGATCCTTTCTCCTGAGTTCGACCTCGTGATATAGGTCGATGTAGATGTCCTCGATCTGTGGAACATGGATCGGATCGATTTTTTCCTTTGGGAGGCAATTCCATGGATCAAAGGTTGGCCTTGCTGGAAATTGTGCTTCAGGTTGAGCAGTTCCAGCTCCGTGAACATTTCCCGGCCTTGGTGTGAGAAGTGCAGGTGTACCTACCCACTATGAGGGGGAAAGGAGTTCCACCCTTCTTCCTTTTCAGGCACTTCTCATGATATGTTATGAGCTGTCTGGATAGCTCCAACAAGATCAACTTAGGGCCTGCATACCTTGGTAACTTGGTGGGCTCCCCCAAGAAGTTGGTTGCTTTGAGATAGGTAAAAGTGGGGAATTACGTAAAAATGCCCCCACTTCTCCATTGCAGTTACTATGCTCTTGGTCATCCGACCGTGAGTCATATTGGGCCTCAAAAGGTAGATGATGCCATAGAAGAAGGCATCGTTGATCTTGGTGAACTATGGAATGTTGTTTTCTAGTCTTAATTCTAGATAATATTCAAATATTTTTACCTGGGGCCATACCCCACATCGGCTCAGCACTGGATAATCTCTCTCGAAGTAGCAGTAGCGTAGACCACGTAGGAGTTCATGTAGAACCTCCCGTTGTTGTGAGTTGTTGAAGCTGTTCAGAGATGGTGTGCTTGATGATTTCTGCCCACTCAAAATGCTGATCAGGCACATTCTTGTTCATTGTTTCTAGATACCTGAGCATCCATTTGTGGAAGTAATGGGCATCAGAAAGCCCAAACACCCTACTCAGGAAGGTAATGGTGTCGCTCAGTTCCTCAGAGAAGTCACTGCGGTGAATAACCTGCGGCCACCTGGTTATTACCTTCTTATTTTTCAAATACACTTCATTCATTAACTATGCATTTGTCTTCATTTTCTTCCCATGCCTTTATGCAGTCTTCTTGGCTTATAGCCACAAAATGCTGTGGTGGGGAATACCCAGCATGATCTCTGAAGTGTTGGGTAAGTGAGGTTGATTATGACCTCACCCTTTTCATTCTCGACACACCTTGTGTCTTTGTTATAGCAGTGGGCCACCACCATCATGAACTCATTATTTACTTGCACTAACGGGGATTCCCCTAGCGAAATGCAGACCACTGCCCACCAGTTTTTCCATCCAAGGACTGCCTGTGACCCTTCTAGTTCTAGCCCAAAAATCTTCCATGTCTATATGGCCAAGTTCGGAATCTCTGATGTCTAAGTCACATTCTACATGGGACTCGGGCATTCTGACCCTTTGATACTTGTATTTCATTTCTTCCTCCGTGAGTTTGGCCTTACCCTTTGACTTGGTTGGCCTTTTTCTTGATGTAGACATATGCGAATCTGAGTTCAGTTGCTGATCTGCAAGAAGAAGGAGCGAAGTCCAACGCAGAAGAGCCATGTTAGCTATTAGATCATCCATCAAAGCTTTACAGAATGAGGAGTTAGCAATTTAAAAGCTTCTGGGCACAGGGCATAGGAATATTGCAGGCTGCAGGGTCAAAAGTATGGCGCACTGAGGTGGAGTGTTGCAAGGAAGAAAGTAGCAGCACAAAGGGTACAGGCACGGAAAATTACATACAACACTATGTGTTGATGCAGACAAATTTGTGCCTGCGCCATTGTGTAAAGTTTAAACTGGGCACAAATAATTTTTGTGTTACATGGCAGCAGAATGCGCCAATGGCACAGAGATGGAACGTGTTGCATAACATTTTGGTGCACCAAGGGGCACAACATTAAAGGGTGTATCACTGACTTTATATGCACCAAGGGGCCTTTGGCGCGGCGCAGGAAGAGATTGCATAACAAACTTTGTTGGTGTAAGCAGGATTGCTGCTTGTGGTGTAAGGATTTTCTTAGTTTTTTCGGCGTAGGAAGGATGCGTGTTGCAGGAAAGGATAGTGTGCCCTCTTGGCGCGACTGTGTTTTATGCAACAAGGATGGCGATTGTGCCAAAAGAAAACCATGGCCCAGAACTGATAACTTTTAGGTTTTTTTTCTTCCTGATTGGTTTGCGGTTTTAGGCCTCTTTCGACGTGGATTTTGATAGTGAAGGGGGACAGAGTGAAGAAGATCTTGGGCTCATTTTTGAGACAAAGCCCTCCAGCCAGCAGATCTGGAAGGAGGGTGAAACTGGCTTGGGAGGGAAGATTGCAAAATGGGTTGGAGGGGTTTATGGTTTCTTCAGATTCATTTTAGTATTATCCCACAAACAACCAAACCAAAACAAAAACCATAAGAAAAGCAAGGACCACTTACCTAAATATATAGAATGAGAGAAATGAAGTGGGGCCCATGAACGTGACACGAGGATGACAGGAGCACTGACAGGTGCAGAGGAATAAATTTTCATGTGTTTTTCAATCGTGAAAATGACAGGGCGGATGCACCTATATATAGAAAAGGTAATAAATGTGCCACCAAATTTTTCAAAGGGCGCACCAAAAAGTATGTCGACATGAAAATATTTGTGCCCTTTGGCGCGGTTATGCGTCTGTCACAAGAAATTATCTACGCCTTTGGCACAAATTCAGGACTATCAACATGGGATTTTGAGCGCTTTGGCACACCGCTTAAGGGCACAACATTTTTTCTGTTGACAGGCCGGCGCATGCGCCTTGGCGCAAGCAAGAAAGGCGCATCATGGGGAGGTGCAACAATTGTTGTGTTAACACTCCAAAGGGTGTGCCAAAGGAAATAGAAGGGGCAAAATAATGTTTGTGTTTGCATGAACAAAATCTGCGCCTAGCCAAAAAGGACCAAAATGACTAAGTTCAAAAAATTAGACTTTCCGGAAAGGGATTTTATGCCCTTCCGAACGCTGAGGGACCTTAACGAGGAACTAGAAAAAATTTTGGTATGGTTACTTGCAAAATTTCCCTTGTCAATTTTATAGGATAACACACATTTTCTAACCAATAAATTTGTATCTGTGAAGAGGGTTGGCCACTAGAACCAACCCTTAAGATCTTATGGGTTGTTACTCTCCCTATAAAATGCTCCCCACAAACTCCTCCATGGAGATCAAAAATTATCTTAGGGGCTTCATCTTTAGTAATGCATCTCAAGAGAACTCCTTCGGGTTCTTCCAAGCTAACCCAAAATCGAATAATGACATAGTTTAGGAAGCTAACCTAAGTGATCTTTTCTTATTGTTTCTCAAATGTTCGAGACCTTTCAGTAGATGTTTGAGATAAAAAATGATATCCTTGTACCATTCATAATTTATCAATTTTTCAAGGACATTCAACCTTTCTTCTTCAACTTCATTTACCTCAATTTTCTACAAATTGCTCTCTGCCATAAGTTTTTTCAGGCCCAAACCTATGAACAATTCTTTTGTTTCGATATCCATATCATACTCTTGCAATTTTTTTACCCATCGGCATCTAGTTCTTGAAACCTCCATTTCTAATAGGATATCTTTCACCATGGTGTGGGGAACATAAGCAATGATTTTGGAACTTAGAATATATGGCCTGAAGACCTTTGTTGCTTTTACCAAAGAAAATGTCTGCTTCTCCATGATAGTATATTTTATCTCAGCTCCTTGTAATGCCTTACTAAAAATGCAATTGGTCTTTCAACTCCCTCATCATCCTTCTGCAACAATACAGATGCAATAGTACTTTCTGAAGCAAAAGAAAACATTTGGAAAGCCTTCTTATAATTTAGAGCTACTAAAACAGGGGCATTCTTTAATGCTTCTTTGATCCCAACAAAATCTTGAATAGTTGTTTCTTCCCATTTGATACTTTGATCTTTCTTTAGCATGCTAGTGATTGGGATAGTTAGTTTAGCAAAGTTGGAGATAAATCTCCTAATAAAATTAATCTTCCCAAAAAAGGATTGAATTCCCTTCTTGGTTCTTGGAATAGGGACTTTGTTGATGGATTCTACCCTCTCAAGATCAATCATGACCCCTTCCTTTGACACAATGTGTCCAAGAAAATTTTCTTTCTAAACTCCAAAGTGGCACTTCTTGGGATTTAGTGAAATACCATACTCCCTACATCTTAACAATATTTTTCTAAGTGTTGTAGGTGGTCACTCCTTTTTCTGGAGAAAATGGTCACATGATCTTGATATAAAGAAATGATATCATGAATATATCCAGAGAAAGCTACATCCATTGCTCTTTGGAAAGTGGCTCCAGCATTCATTAGACTAAAAGGCATTCTGACATATACATATGTTCCCCAAGGAGTGGTAAAGGAAGTCTTGATTTTCTCTAATTCCTTCACAACTACCTAGTTATATCCAATAAAAACCATCCAAGGTGGATAACAATTCTGAACCAGTAACCAATTGTAACATATTGTCCATATTTGGCAGAGGGTATTTATCCTTCATTGATTCTCTATTCAAGTTTCTAAAGTCCACACATAGCCTTATATCTCCATTCTTCTTTCTGACAGGTACTAATTTTACAACCCATGATGAGTACCTTGTGGGTTGTATGATTCCTCCATCCCTCAAATTTTTCAATTCTTCTTGCATCTTCAGGGAAAGGAGTGGATTGATTGGCCTTTGTTTCTACCTAAATGGCTTGGTAGAAGCTTCCAAGGGAATTTTATGCTGGAAAATATCCTCTCTGTATGCTTTCAGTTTAGAATAAGACCATGCTAAGCATTCCTAGTATTTCTTCAACAATTGAACATATGACTGCTTTTATTCCTTTCTCGCATTTCTACCTAGCCAGATCTTTCATGGTTTATCCTTCGTGCCCAGGTCATGCTCTTCAACATCCTTGAGGTTGACATGTGTCTATTGATAATGCAATCAACATTATCAAATTTTGATTCAAGTGCTACCAAACCTCTAGGAATAGTATTAGTCTTCAACTAAATGATGTCTTTTCCAAATAAAGTCTCCTTTCCATCATCCGCACAAACCATTGGCTCCCAATCTATATGCTAATCAATAAATTCTCCTTGGTTATGCAAAAACCTTAGCACCTGGGCATCGTCTTCAAACACCTGCAAGTGTTTAACATTTTCAGGAATAGATGGCCTAGTCAATACCTCAACATTATACTCAAAATAGGGGGATATAGTATAATTTTCAAATTTGGACCCCAATATGGCCAATTTTTCTTCTAGAGTATTGTTCTTCCTATCATGATGTATTATGTTGAAGGAGTCAAACATCTCAATGAAATCCCAGAATACATGCTTATACTGCTTCATTCTCTAATTTTTGTTGCATACAGTTTTCTAACCTACTTGACAATTAGCTCTAAATCTCCTTTAACAATGATGTCTCTAATATCATATTTCCATGTAATCCTTAGACCCAAGAGCAATGCTTCATACTCAACAATATTGTTAGTGCACTCAAAGTTGAGTTTAAAAGAGAAAACAAACTCTTCCTAGCCTGGAGATATTAGAACAATACCAACACCATTTCCAAATTTAGAGCAAGCCCCATCAAACAACAAAGTCCAAGGAGAACCTACTTGATTAAGAGACTTGCATTGATCAATTTTGTGCTCTTTACCATCAACAAATCCAACAAAGTTATCTGCATCAGTGTCAGTGTATAACACTTCATAGGAAGCATTATTGGGATCCTCAATGAGATGTAGCATCTTCTTTTCACCATACAACTTTACCAGGATGCCCTCAATAGGTATAGTGGAAAATACTTGTCCATCTCGCACACTACCACCCACACTAGTAGCCCATTTTATTGATAACAACATTCCCCATTTGGCAGGGCAATCAACAATAACAACATCTAGTTTTAAGTTTTTCCGGGTAAGCCGCAAGTTACCACTATCAAACCCTTGACACATCTAACCACTAGTACCTCTCTCTGAATCCATGGTAGTACACTTTCCATAAGTTGTTATCACTTTGATATCTAATTCATTCATGACTTCAAGAGGCATAACATTGCATTTGATGCTCTAGAATGAAACATACAAGGTTGTGTAACAACATGTCCCTAATAATTAGAATAGTGAAAAATGGATCTACATTAAGTTGGGACTCAACAAAGGATGTTCCCAAATATACTTGGTGTGGCTCACCTAGTTCTTACAAAGACTTGGGGTTTTTCCAACTCTGCAATGGCGGGAGGAATCTCTACATTGTTTACATTTTTGCCTTGGGTAAACTTTTCTTATTTCAATCCCAAATACTCAAAGGCCCTTTTCTTGTGCTCGTGAATCCTAAAGAGCTCAACAATTGGAACAAAAACCCCGATTTGACTCAATGTCACATCCCAAAATTTCTTACAGTTAAATTAACTATGGTTAAGTCTAAACATGATTAGACGAGATCATCATTAGGTGTAAAACTCATTTGGTTCACCATATCATGACCCACAACTTCTCGTGTGGGCATGAAATTACGAAATGAATAACCCCATAGGGCCTCACCCACCTTGATGACCTTCATAAAACATGATTAGGCCTTAATCATAGGTAAAACGATTCATTAATGATAATGAATCTTTCGGTTATTTATTTAAATTATTTTATTTTAATCGGTTTGTCGCCTTATATTTTCTTTAACTTTTGTAGTCACCATGATGAATAACGCTTTGTTTTATCCGACAATGCTATATCAAACCAGCTTTATGAGAATATTTGAATTATTATAATTTACTACTTGGTGATTTTTCATTTGTTTGAATATTTTATATGGAACATGGGAATTCAAATAATAATTATGATAGCTTATTGTTGACAATATGTGGACTTATATTATGATGATTAATTTTACCAATAAGTTAGGTATCAATTAAAATAAAAATTAAATTAAAAAAATGCCTTATTAATTTGTGAAATTATATATTTAAATCCTAAAAGGATTTGGCATGTAAATCAAAAGTTTAAAAGTATAATAATAATAATATTTTGATATTTAAAATTTGAGAGTTTTGAAAGGGATACGCCTTCATCTAACACCAAGTATGTGGCATCACAACATGCGTTGACGCATGAAGCAACATTTGGAAGCCCAAAAATTATCCATCATAGTATAGTTTCTTCATTATGTTTTATTTTATTTCTCCTTTCTCTGTTTTCATTCTTCTCTTCCTGGAAATACCGCATGAGTTTTGGAGGAAGGAAGGATTCAATTTATTGGATCGGGGAAGGGTGGTAAGGGTTGCACGATTATGGGTTTACTTGGCATGAATATCTTCTCCCTCTCTCGTAGCATTATTTGTAAATCATGAGGAAATACACATTCTTTTTTAAATGAAAATTGAATGAATTTGAGGACAACTTCCCGATTTAATTGCTTGAAATGAAATCTAAAAAGGAAATTGATGGATTTTGTATTCTCTTAAGTTTACTTTGTGTGGTTTTAGCTAAACCTAGAAAAACGCAGAGGATGGGTGTTCCTAATCAATTTTTATTTTATTTTATTTTCTATTTAAATTTTATTTCTCGAAACCCCAAATCAATTTCGCATCTCTTGGTTTTTATTACAATCAAACAATAATTTATTTGTATGAGCAAAGCAATTTCTAGGTAGTGTGAAAAATGTTTTTACCGTGCATTTCATCATTTTGCTTGATATAAATATTTTCTTGTGGATTCTAATAATTTCTAAACAGAAAAGAAATTAATGTTGGAATGAACTCGATTTGGATATTTATAAGTTGATTTTCCGATAGGTATAATTTTATTACCGATTGAAAAGTAAATTAGTGTTAACAATCTAGGTAAGATGACTTAGTTTTCTCAAAGTATTTCATTACTGGAAGTGTTAGAAACTTATTGTTGTTATTCTATGCAAATAGACTTCAAAATTATCATCTGTGGTATGTGGGTTAATTTTTTTGTTGCTCTATCGATTACCTAAAAGAACATGTTAAAATGATTTAATAGAGGTGTTTTTACACTATTTACTTGGATTGTTCCTATATATATGTGTGTGTGTGTGTGTGTGTGTAAATGTATTTTGAAATAAAGTTATTGTGCGTTTTATAGAGCTTCTCATTACCTAGAGGGAATATGTCTAATTGGTATTTGGAAATGATGATTTTAGACTATTTTGTTAAGTTGTTTGTTGATTGGAAGGTAAGAAAAATAATAGTTGAATATGTACCATGTGAAGCATGATTTTCTTGTGGTTTAATCAAAATTCAGATGTTGAATGATTATGGTTTGATTATGTCTTGATCCTTGTGATTAGAGTGAAACATGATTGCTGAAATAGAAATTGGTTGTTCTATTTGTGTACATTCATATTTGTATCTTGATGAAAAACATGTAATAATACATCCTCCATTGTATTACCATACGTTTTTGATAAAATAACTTGTATATCGTTTCATATTTCATTAAATAATAATATCGAAATGGAGTTAATATTCATGCCAGTTCATTTTGAACTAACAACATACCAATACTCCAGACTTGCAGAAAAATTAGCCATCACATTCGGATATGCTGAAACTCATGTTTTGTAAAGTTTTATCATAGCATGGATCTAAATGAGATACTTGGATTTCAATTTTTAGAGGATGATATCCCATAATTTTGACTAAATTTATTGGGATCTTGGACCCATTGTTAATATTCATACCTCACTATGTGAGAGTTACCATAGTAGTTATATATTTCGCCTTAACGACATATGTAATTTATGATTTTAATAAAGAGATGATTACCTCAGTATGTAATAATATCTAAATATGAGTAAAAGATAAATACTAGAAGTAAGAAATTTTACTTATCATAAATTGTTAAATTTATTTATTTGATATTTGTCAATGTATGAAGTGATAGTTGGGAAATTATTGTAACAATCAATTGTCTTTAATTTCTAAATTAAATAAGCTATTTAGTGGCGTAAAATCGAAGGAATAATTAAATATACATGTTTTAATATATATTTAATTCAACCTTTTGGTAAACTTGGTATTAATATGATAAGATTGTAAATCTTGTTGTATAGAGAATGGATGAGTATCATTGTAAAAGGTAATTTAAGGTTAAAAAAATAAGCATCGTGAAAAGAGAGACAAAATGTGATGGTAAATAGATGAAAAGATCCATTAGACTTATCTCATGATCCTAGTTGGCCTTTGGCATTTATCTTGATATAAACTCTTGCAAGATATCTTAAATTGGAAATAAAGTAAATACAAACTATAAGATCTAGATAATCATGAAAGGGATAGTAGTGAGGTGGTGGAAGACTTAAACTCATAAAACTAGTGTGTTGTCTTGAGTTTAGCTATAACACTCGCACGACGGAAAACATTGGCCAAAGTAATGCATCGATGTTTGTGCATTGTCCGATCACCTAGTCCTCCAATTAAATTAAAAATTTCCACTAACTTTGATCATGGGAATTTGAACACCGAACATGAGGTAATGGTTAGATACCAAAATAATGGTTGGAAAAATAACCCGTGGTAGACCCAAGGATTTTCACATGGTTCCCATGACTTTTAAAAAAAGTCGCCGAAATGCTAGTAAGCATTTTCACTCAAGTAGTGGGGAAGGGAGATCATGGAGATATAGATACACCCTTCTCAAATACACATGGCTTACATAGATGTTAATCGATAGATCAAAAGAACAAATTTGATTAAATAAATCTATATGATCACAGAAAGAAATGTAATCTATTTTTATGTATGTTTAAAAAAATATCCCCATTTTCCAGTTCTAGTAATTTTGAGCGTTACATTTTGGTATCAGAGCCGAGGCGTAGACACTTGGACATTGATGCGACACACATTCTAATAAAAAGTATCCTCTTTATAAAAATGGGAAACTTTGGCTATGCCAAAGAACAAAGAGCTAATATGGTGAGTGACAATGGGGTAAATATTGATGACATGTCAGATAATATAGCTGCTAAGTTAGAAGAAATCCTCAACCTTTTGAATGACACCCAAAACTGAATTGTTGCCTTAGAATAACAAGGTCAAGGGTGGTGAAGAGAATGAAGATTGTAAGGATGAGAATCACGGTGATGAGCAATATGATGATCAACCCGAGAACCTAAATGAAAGGGCAAATATGAAAGCAAGGTCAACGCTGAATTAGCAAGGACATTAAAATAATATCTCCACCTAAAATTTATGGTACAACTCTTGGGGATGGCGTTGAAAATTGGCTATCCGTAATGGAAAAGTATTTTGAGATGAGGGACTTTTCATAGGAGATAAAAAGCGGTATGGGAGCCTACCAATTGTCCCATGAAGCATCTTATTGGTGGGATAGCCGAAAAATGTAACTAGGAATTAATTCTTGTATGATCACATGGAAGCATTTTATGGCCTACTTCCATCGAGATGGCTACCTCAGCTTTGTACTTTGACCAAAAGATGGTAGAATTCCAAAATATGACTCAAGGAAAGTACTCAAGTAATAGAATATTGGGAACATTTCACTTGATTGTTGAAATATGTTCCTATGTATCAAAGGGATGAGAATTCTAGAGTGAGAAAATTTATAATGGGGTTGAATCATAGCATTGGTGGTGAGGTGTTGGTTGGATATTTTGTCAATCCAAAATATGAGGTTCAACCACAAAGATATGGGATTAAATCCCTCCTCAAGGACATGTGAGGCTTCCCGCTATTACTAATCTAAAACACAAAGAAAAATATATATACAGTATTCACACTAATCTAACCATTGGGGTTGGGATAGAATCCTGAAATCCATATCCACACGTTGGGAAGACATCGTTTTTCTAAATGGACAGGGTAAGAAATTATTACAATGGAAGAAACACAATGGAAAGGAAATGAGAGAAACGTATTTTCTTTCGAGTAAACACAGAGCACGAAATAATCATACGAGCTTTAGATCATAAATATAATGTCTGAAATGATTAGAAACACTAAGATGCTAAACAAAGAATAGCTTAAGATTATGAACGTAAGAACAATGTCTTAAGAAAGATATATCCCACAACACAAAGTTTGCAAAATAATATCAATTCCTATTCTTCAAAATGATTAAAAGAAAACACAAAGTTTTTCTTCTTTCCAATAGCTCCCAATATTTCAAAAATCTCCACCCTTTGGGATGCATAAGCATCCCTTATTTATAATAAAAGGAGTAGAGAGAAAATAGGATAAATCCTAGAAAATAGTGTTCTTAAAAGAGTTCTATTTTGCTTGACTCTCACGCAGAGACCAAGTCAAAATATGATTCAAAAATGTGAAGAAACAGAAATGAAAAGACATGTCAATTTCAAGATTGAAATGACACATCGCATTAGGACTTAATCAATCATCATGTTTTACTCCTTCATCTTTCTCTTCCTCCAAATTGAGCCTGTTTGTTCCAAATTCTTGAACTTCCGAATTATGCCTTGCATTTCGCTTTACATCAGCGCAGTGGAATGATCATTCAAAACTTCGCAGTTTCATGAGTATCACTGCACCGCACCGCCAAGCTTTTTCAATCTTTTGCGAGCTTTATCAAGGCTTCCAAAGAATGTTCAATCTTTACAAACCTCAAGCCGATGATTTCAATACCAAATCCATGAGTGGTTCATGCTGAATAGATTCTTGGATTTGTTTGAAAAGATCATCGACCGATAGGATGCCCGATTTTCCAACCGACACTTTTGCACAATATTTTTAATAGTTTCTTCCTCCAGTGTCGCTTCTTGCCATCGATCAACCGATCTCGATTCTCTCAATTTACCATAGGCCTCGTTGAGAATTTTCACCCTGAACTTGATGGCCTTGGTCAGCTGGAAATGCTTATACGCATGTGGGATGATGCCTTCTTCTACGAAGAGATGTGATGGCATTTGCTTTAATGCCTGAGAGCTTCAAAATTCAAATCAAGATGTCCAATTTCTTGGGAGAAATCATCGTCCATCTTCTCTCCATCACTCTGAATGTTCCCCAAAGATTGATAGACTTCCATGACATCTTGAATCACTTCCTTCCCCTGTTGGAGAAGCCTTTGGATCCATTCATCGACCATCCTTCCTTTTTTATTAATCTTCTCAATCGTAGGCACTGATGAGAAATTGAATCCGACAGGGACAGAAGAAGATGGTATGGATTCGAGGGGTTTTGAGAGCTTAAGAAAACCTCGGTCAACTGCTCCACCTTTCCTTTAAGCTCATCTCTATTTTCTTTTGTTTTTTCAACTTCTCGGCATAGCACGCTTGTGGCATCCTGCATCCTCGTTGTGCTCCTTCAATTGTTACCTCTCCTAGAGCCACCCTGGTTATCTGATAATCGAAGCTGTTATGTCTTCTTTAGTTTTGTCAGTCATGGGAGTGGTGATCTCTGCAAACTTATGCCCTGAAGCGTCCACCAAAACCCTTGAAACTGTTTTGGGTTTCTTGGCTGATTTAGTAGTAGAAGCCTTGAGTGAGCTGAAATCAAAGGCTGGTATGGGTACAATCACCTTCCTCTTCCTCGGAGTTTTCTCGAGTAGCCATTGTGGCATATCAGAGGGATTTGCCACTGTCGTAGGAGTTGGTATCATACTTTCAGGGGGAGAAGGATCTATTAGTGGAGGGGAAACAGTTACCAATGTGGTAGCAGATTCAATAAAAAGAGGCACAGGAGGGGGCGTGTTGGTGATTACTTGGGTCCCAACAGAGAGGGGTGAGAGTCCAGAGAAAATACTGGCCATGACTGAAGAAGTTGATGGAGAATGAGGAGGTAGGAGTGGTTGTGAGGGGGGAGGCACAGATCCAGACTCCAAGGCCTGGGATGCAAGAGATAAGGTCTCTTCAGTTTGGCAGTCAACAAATGGTGAAACCAGAGGCTAGCTTCCTTCTCCTTCCAAAGAAATTTCTCCTATTTCTGGTGGTGTTGGTGATTCTGGCACATTCACCGTTTCAACTGGAGAAACAATTGAAGAGATTTCTCTTTCTTTTCTCTTTTTGACAAACTTGACCTTTATAGGCCCCTTAGAAGATCTTTTGTCCTTTCCCTTTTTGGAGGGCCCCGCCTCAAGCAACCCAACTTTGAAAAATTATCATCTTTAAAACACATTCCCCAAGAGGCAAGCCATTCTTTGGTGCATGCAAGAATTAGGGCTGACCTATCTGTAATGGAGGATTTTTCACTGATTGACCAATCAATAGGTGGGAAAACATATTGATCTTCATTCACCCATCATAGGCAAGGTCCGTAATATTTTCATTATCGCTAGTACCTTCTCGTAAGTTAGCAAGCTCAAGTGTTTGAATCTCAAAGTGTCAATCTGCTATGATCTTTCTTCGAATAAAACCTCATCACGTAGATCAATCCCAGATGTCCTCTATGCTTGGTCTCGTGCAGGTGCAGTTCCATACGCCCGAGGACTCCTCGAATATTAAACCCGCCTCGTGGCTTCATGTGCTTCTTCAACTTATCTCGAAGCTCATGGACAACATTCTTGGCTTTCACCAATGTCGAACAAGTATACCTTCCAATAGAAATTGGGAAAGATATAGAGGCCTTGTGTTTACTTTGTTGAAACTTGTGAAAATCCAACAATTGCCTAACCAACTCCATCAAGATTAGTTTGTCCCCTGGATATCTGGGAAAACGGAAAGGATCCCTGGGTACATGACTACTCGAGATATGTGAACTTCTTAAATTGCAAGAAGACACAACCCCATTTTGAAACTTCAGCCCATGCTTCATCGGATACTCTTGTTTTCCTCGCCTCGATTTATCCCGCAGATGTTCTCATAAAGAAGGCATTGTTTACCTTCCTCAATTGGTCTTGAGACCCTTTTCTTGTCACCGAGGGAAATACTATTAAATATGTTCTATTATCTTGTTTCCTTGGTGTCCAACCCGAGATAGTTCCTCATACTGCCGCCGTTCATAGGTGACATACGAGGACATGTAAAATTTTCCTGTAGATAGGACTATTGTCATTTGAGAATCTATCTCATTACTGACAAGAGTACCCCAATCAATTCCTGTTGATTCTTCTTAATAGTGATCATGAACTGATACATCCACCCTTGGAAAACATTTGATTTGGGAAAACCAAAAACCCGACTCAACAGAGTGATGATATCATTGATTTCCTAAATGAAATCACTTCTGGGAACAAGTCTTGGGAACTCGAAATAAATGGTTTGGATTTAATCAGAACTTTTATTCACATGCTTGATGCAATCCTCCTGATCATTGTCCCAAGCTTTTTGGGCTGACTTGAGATCCATATCTCCATATTCTTCAAAATTAGGTAGCTTAAGAAGGTCATCAAAGTAACCTCCATCCAATTTGATCACAACTTCTCCCGCCTGGTTTTTCACAGAACGAGAAGTAGAGTCATAATTTGAAGCATAGGCCAAGATGAACTCGGGGCACTGAGTGGACATAGGGAAGCCTGCCGTAAGAGGTAGGCCACTGTCGACTATCGATTTCATCCATGGAGTTTGAGAAGGGCTCTTGACCCTATTCCAGAAATCCTCCATGTCTACATTTCCGAGCTCTGTATCTCGGATGTCGAAATTACAATCAATATAGGATGGAGACTCCACCTTCTTGAATTTGTATTTCATCCTCCCTAACTTTTCAGTCTTTTCTTTTGATGGACCAAGATCCGACATGAGGGATTTCGAAGGAGGAGAGTATCGAGATCGTGAGATGTCAACATCAACTGAGTGAAAACCCCGACCCACCAAAGATGCCGAAAGGAGGAAAAATCCACACACCGAGGAGGATGTCTGGGAGTTTGGAAAACCCTTGACACACTGGGAGGATGCCGAAGACTTTGGAAAACCCTGACCTTGGAGGATGCCAGAGACTTTGGAAAACCGACACTTTAAATTTTTATATACTTCTGGGGATTTTTCCAAAGGGGGAACACTAAAACAAAACCCGATTTGAAAACAAAAATGGAAAAGATAAAACCCACAACAACTCCCGATAAGAAACTTGGAAGAATTCCTTACACAATTAATCCAAAACTACAAAGGAATGATAAGGAATGATAAAAACGAGCAATGCAATCGGCACACAGGCGAGTTTTGGGTTTCGGGACGAAGATGCATGCATGAAAATCCACGAGGTAAAAAGTACGTCTGTAAAAATGACGGAAATCCGAATATATATAATAAAATTTGCATTTAATACACTTCAAATTGACACGTGCAAACTACCCGACAACCTCGCATTAATTCCATGTCAAAGATGTTTGGGATATCCAGAAACCCAACACAAAGGTTTTTAGAGTAATTCAAGTTTCAGGTTGTGGGAAACAATCGACATGAAGCATGATGTTTGATAGCCTCGGAAACTTGAAACAAAGGAGTAAATCGGGTTTCGGGGATCGGAAGACATGCGACATGAAGCATGTTTTGATGAAGGCATGTTCCGATGCTTGGAAGATCCGCAAACCCGACTCACTTTACTTGATGCGGGTTTTGGGTTTTGGGGAACACATGACATGAAGCATCCAAGACACATGTTGTCTTGCTTGTGAAACCCGAAAACCCGATTATCTCTCTGAAAGGTAATTTTTAGAGAACCACTCAAAATTTCTTAGGTTATCTCATTTTTTTGCGTAAAATAAAAATGAGATAACAACTCGGCTCTAGTTAGGGACTTTCTTTGTGATATCAAAGGAAGAGAACTCGAATCTTTGGCTTTATCCATCGGGCTACTGAGTTAGAAAAGAAGAAAACCAAAAACAAAAAACAAGGAAAGAAAGAAAACTAAAAGCAAACACACAACATGTAAAATAAAGTATGTACAATGCAAAAGAACGCCTTGCATTAATGATGGAACAACTTCAGATGTTGACCGCTGAAAGGAAAAGGGAGTAACCTCCATCAAGGTATGATAGATGGAAACTATTTTCACCACTCAACTGATGAATCTTAAAAGGTCCTTTCCACAAGGAGTCAAACTTTCCGTGCATTCCTTTCTGCTCTCTCTTATCCCAAAGCAACACCAGGTCTCCAATTTGGAAATGACATTGCTTTGATTTCTTGTCAAAAATTTTCTTTACTTTGCTCTGATGGTCTGCAATGTGATCAACCACCTTGCTCCATTCCTCCTCTAGCCTAGCTAGGTACATAACCCTTTTCTCGATAGAATTTTGAAAAGTCACATCTTCGACCGCTTTGCCAACTGTAAGGCTGGTAATTCTACTGAGATAGGAATTTCAGCATCAATCCCATACAACACTTGGAAATGAGACATTCCTATAGCTCACTTTGGGGTAATTCGATCAGCCCACAACGCATCATACAATGCTTTGTGCCATGTCCTCTGGTTTTCATCTACTAGCTTTCTAATTATGGTAACTAGGTTCTGTTGTTGACTCAAATTTTCCCATTGCCTTGGGGATAATAATCAGATGAATGAGCCAAGGTGATGCCGAATCCATAGAAAAATTCTATCAACTCATGCGATGAGAAATTAGAGGCATTATTAGCTACAATCTCGTGAGGCACACCGAATCTAATAATTATATTTTCTTTAAGGAACTTGCACACAACTTCTGAGGTTGCTTGCTTGATTGGTATAGCTTCCACCCACTTGGTAAAATAGTCTCAGAGTAGCATTCAAAGATAATTATGTCCACACTCGGAGGTAGGATTCAATGTTCCAATGAAGTCAATTCCCACCGCGAAAAGGTTCTTCAATCACTACGGGCTTCAAGGGGAGAGCTGCTAGCTTGGGACGACCAACGAAATGTTGACAAGCTTCACACTTGGACACCCACTCAGCTGAATCTCGAAAAAGAGTAGGCCAATAGTACCTAGCCCGCAGGATCTTATAAGTTGTTACAGAGGATGAGAAATGTCCTCCGCATGCCAGGCTATGGAAGGATTCTAACAACTTTAACTGTTGTGATTTATCAACACAGCGCAGGAATACACCATCAATACCTTTCTTATATATCCCATTATCCCACAAGAGGTATCTCGCAGATCTTAACTTGACCGTCCTCTTCTCCTTTTGGCTTAAATGCGGGGGCATTCACCATAAGTTAGAAAGAAAGCAATATCCGTGTACCATTCATCCGTTGTACTCACGAAAAGCACCATGGGCAACTCTGAAGAAGTGTCTTGGGTCTTTTCACATTCTACTTCAGCATGATTTTCTGTGATCAATTGGCATAGGCCCCTTCCTCGTACTAACTTGGTAGGTCTGATGTCCAAGTCGTATTCCTGAACTTTAGCTATCCAGGTACCTCATTGGCTCCCAACTCTTGTTGAGTCAAAATGGATTTAACGGCAGTGTCGGGAATGAGAACGAGGGTATGGGAATTCAGCACATAGTACCTGAAATGTTTCACCGCTCGTACCACTGCATAAGCATGCTTTTCAATTTGTGACATCTTTAATTCATGTTCCTTCAATGGGCAGCTCATAAACGTGATGGGAGCTTCAATGCCCTCCCCGTTCTCCTGCATCAGGATGGCTGACACTGTGTGAGCAGAGGCGTAGCTGTACATGATGAAATCTTTTTTGAAGTTCCTGGACATACTAGGATAGGAGCGCAAGCAACTGCCCTTTTGATTTCATCAAATGCAAGCTTCCCTTCAGTACTCCATCGAAATGGAATTTTGCCTTTCATCATCCCAAGGATATCCTTGGTTTTATCAGCAAAATCAGGTACGAACCTTCTTAGGAAATTGACCTTTCAAGAATGAATGAACCCCAGTTTTACTTGTGGGTAAGGAAAGACTTTGAATGGCTTTTACTCTCTCTGGGTCGATTTTGGTTCCTTCTTTAGTCACGATATGACCCAGCAGCTTTCCTTCAGTCACTCCAAACATGGACTTCTTGGGGTTTAATGAAATCCCGTGACGCCTGCATCTCAAAAGTACTTGCTCTAAATGATCATAATGATCACTCTGTTTTTAGAGAAAATAGTCAAGTCATCTAAATATACCACTATGACTTTGCCCATCAGGTCTCTGAATGCCAAGTCCATAGCTCTCTGAAAGGTGGCTCCGTTGATCAAGCCGAAAGGCATCCTCCTCAGAAGCAAAGGTACCCCATGGGGTCATGAAGGCCGCCTTGTGTTGATCCTCCGTAATTACCTCAACTTGATTATATCCTGAAAATCCATCGAGCATGGATAGAATTTCTGATCCAAGAATGACTTGTAACACCTGATCCATGATAGGCAAGGGATAGTTGTCCTTCAACAAAGACTGATTCAGGTTCCAAAAGTCAACACAAATTTGGATTTCTCCATTCTTCTTCCTGACAGTGGATGATGTTAGCAATCCAGATGGAGTGATGATTGGAAAATAATCCTAAGCATCTAACATTTTCTCAATTTCCGCAAGGATTGTCCCTGAGATCTTGGGGTTGTAATGTCTTTGCTTCTACTTGTATGGTTTCACATTAGGCTTCAAAGGGATACTCGTACTATACCTCTTTCGGGCTCAAGGATTTTAAATTTGCATAAGACCAAAGCAACACATCCATGTATCTCTTTAGAGTGAAGTGAATCTTGCTTTCTCTTGGGAACAACATTTCCCAATATTCACCATCCAAGGTTGATCAGACGAACCTAAATTGACTTGATCTACTTCCGAGGAAGAAGCTCCTTTAACTTGTCTCTTGTTTTGAATAAAACGATCATGCTTGACGAAACAAACCCTCCAGAGAAACCAGACCTTTGGGTATCTTGTTTCCTTTGTCGATAAACTCACCATCAACCTCTTGATATGGATCTGAGATAGATTCATGGAAAGCTGATTCCGAACCTTCAAAGTATAGCTCACTGAAATTGTCAGCCTTTTTTAGAAAAGCCAACACCTGTTGATCATCATTGAACACTTGCCAGTGAGTCGCATTATCTGGGATACTGGGACGGTACACAATCTCAATAGTGTACATATCTTGTTTGAACTGGGGATGAGGAAGAAGGAGGGATGCAGACACGGCCAAAGAATCAGCCTTGTCGTTATAATCTCTCAAAATTGCCTTAATAGAGAATGCATCAAAGCATTCTATACTATCCCAAACTTTGTTCCAAAGTAATGTCTCAAGTGATCATTTTTACCCGATAGATTCCTCGACCTGTCTGACAATCAGCTCCGCATCCCCCAAACCTTGAGATTTCAAATTCCCTTCTGTCTGGCCATTTCTAATCCTAATAACAAAGCTTCATATTCAGCCATGTTATTAGTATTATCAAATTGCAACTTGTAAGCTGATGGGAAAATCTCATAATTAGAGATATAAGAACTACACCAGCGCCCGATCCGGTGGTTGAGTAGCTATAATCGAATCTCTAGGGTCTAAATAGCATTGGGATCTTCTTCCTCGACATCCACAAATCGGTATCTCTCGAAGTCATGAAATAATTTCCAAGCTAGCATTTTTGAAAAGAATTTGAGCTTTAGGATCATCTGATTTAGTTACCAAATACCTCACCTGAGGTTCGGATGGAGAACATGATAAACCCCATTGACTGAATCCTAGCCTTGGTCCAATCCATATTAATCTCACCTCCGACATCTTTACAAAAACCTCTACCCAAGAGGATACCGTAAGCTGCAGGGATGTCAGCAACTAGAATGGTCATTTTCACTCTCTTCTCTGGGAAGGCAACGAATGCAAACTGTGCATCTTTGATTTGACCAATCAAAGGAACTTGTTTAGTTTCCATGGAGTAACACCATCCATATGACTTAGTCAAAGTAAGCCCAAGGGCATGAGCTACTTTCGCGGGCATAACATTGTCGGAGGCCCCTGAGTCGATGATGCAATTACTGAGTTTAAACCCATTTATAAGTAAAGACAAATAAAATGGTTCAATATTTCCCAAAGAAGAAGCAGAGGTCAAATTTTTCTGAGGTGGGGGTTGAGTAGGATTTTGAAGAAGACCTTTTGAAGGTGGTGGAACAGCCACTTTACTTCTAATGAATTTGCCAAGTTTTTCAAACTGTTCAGGATTTGACTAAAGATATTATGCTTCCGACATCTAGATTTTGGTTCTCTTTGCATGATCGATAATGTCAAAAGTAGTATAAGAAGGGGTGATGGTAGGCTCAATTCTAATCACATGAGTTTGAGTCAGGGGCACCGACCTTAGGGAGAAAGAGAATGAGGGAAGTTGCCTTTTGGTTACCTCTCTTTTTAGTTTGTGCTGAAATAGGAGTACCTCTCTTAACTATGGCTATGGAGGTTCCTTGTTCTTCTCCTTGGGGTTTTCAAGAGGTTTTCTTGGATTTTAAGATTGGGATCGAGTGAAGACAGCAAATGACTGACCATCCGGCGCACATTCATCTTCTTCGTATTCCAAATACCCAATGTGGAGTCGCAGCCAAATCATCATAAGACTCATCAGCGTATCCTAAAGCTTCAAAAGCCTCGGGGGAATCTTGTTCTTCTGGTTCATCCTCTTCTTCGACTATTTCTACTGCCGCGTTAACAGGAGGAGCTTCGATTGCTAGCCTTGGTTGAGCAGGAGTTAACCGTGGCCTATCTCTCTAGCACCATTGTTATTATTGAAATTCCGTCTAGGGATATCCTCGATACGGAACATTGCTCACCTGCTGAGACATTTGATTTTTTAAAGCAATCAAATCATTAGCCATTTTTTGAATCATAGGATCAAGATACTGGGAAGAACCTATATTTTTAGGTTTGGGTACATCTTTCCGATCCTTCCACCAAAATGAGATCATCCTCTATTTCAATAGTTGTTGACTGAGCGATAGCCAAATCTGGGATAACCGACCTTCTTAATAAAAATATTACATCAGGAGGCTGAGCATTAATGAAGAAGCATTTCTGGTTTTCCGGAGTAGGTACAACTATTTCTGGAATCTTCCGGATCAGCTTGTTAAACTTCGCCACATTTAATTCCCGCATGGGTTCATGCGATTCCTTCTTCATATGAGTAAGTTGAGCTAACAAATCATGAGAATCTTCGGGCTGGTTAGAAATTTTCTTCAAACTTGGTCCGCATGGTAGCCCAATTCATGATGCATGCATTTGGAAGGTGATAAAACCATTCAACACGCACCGCAACGCTTTCAATGAAAAGTCAATGAGAGACATCTTCGTGAGCTACTCCGAGGACACCACATGCTACAAAGAAAGATGCAATGTGTTCATCAGGATGCTGCTTCCCATCCCCATTGAACTTGGGAATGTTTTTACGTGATCCATGTGGTAACTCATGCAATGGTGGAGTTAAAGAAAGAGGACCAATAGCTGTGCCCCAGGGCACAGTTAGACTACCATCCTTCTGACAAGAGTGTGTATGGGGATCCGAGTGTGACAAGAACAACGCACGACAAGTTGCAGATACGTCTCATTTTATAGGGACCCGGTTTCTCCGAATAGGCGAAGAACTTCTGGTTCGGTTGGAAATAACGCTGTTGGGAGAAAGACTGAAATTGTGTCGTTGTAGCAATTCAAAGAGTGGATCAACTTCACCCGGCTCTAAGGACCGAGTAAATATCTTTCCGCCACTTTGAACCGAGAAAGAGATCTTGTTGAAAATAAGGCAAATACGGATTCGCTGAGACACCAAGAGGATAAGTTTTATACTATTAATCCATATTCCCAACGGAGTCGCCAAAACTATTGGTTGGATATTTTGTCAATCCAAAATATGAGGTTCAACCAAAGTATATGGGATTAAATCCCTCCTCAAGGACAAGTGAGGCTGCCTGCTTATTACTAATCTAAAACACAACAAAACAATATATACAGTATTCACACTAATCTAACCATTAGGGTTGGGATAGAATCCCAAATCCATATCCACACGCTGGGAAGACATCGTTTTCTTTAAATGGACAGGTAAGAAATTATTACAATGGAAGAAACAAAATAGAAAGGAAATGAGAGAAACGTATTTTCTTCCAAGTAAACACAGAGCATGAAATAATCATATGAGCTTTAGATCATAAATATAATGTCCGAAATGATTAGAAACACTAAGATTATGAACGAACGAAGAACAATGTCTTAAGAAAGATATATCCCACAACACAAAGTTTCCAAAATAATATCAATTCCTATTATTCAAAATGATTAAAAGAAAACACAAAGTTTTTCTTCTTTCCAATAGCTCCCAATATTTCAAAAATTCTCCACCCTTTGGGATGCATAAGCATCCCTTATTTATAATAAAAGGAGTAGAGAGAAAATAGGATAAATCCTAGAAAATAGTATTCCTTAAAAAGAGTTCTATTTTGCTTGACTCTCACGCAGAGACCAAGTCAAAATATGATTCAAAATGTGACGAAACAGAAATGAAAAAGACATGTCAATTTCAAGATTGAAATGACACATCGCATTAGGACTTAATCAATCGTCATCTTTTACTCCATCTTTCTTTTCCTCCCATTGAGCCTGCTTTGTTCCAAAATTCTTGAACTTCTCGAATTATGCCTTGCATTTCGCTTTTAGTCGTGCAAAGGTGGAATGATCATTCAAAACTTTGCGCAAGCTTCATGAGTATCACTGCACTGCCGGCAAGCTTTTTCAATCTTTTGCTTGAGCTTTCTCAAGGCCTCCAAAGAATGTTCAATCTTTACAAACTCCGTCGATGATTTCAATACCAAATCCATGAGCTGGTTCATGCCGAATAGATTCTTTAATTTGTTTGGAAAGATCATCGGATGATAGGATGCCCGAGTTTCCAACTAACACTTTTGCACAAATTTTTAACAGCTTCTTCCTCTAGGTTGCTCTCGCCATCGATCAACTCGATCTCGATTCTCTTAATTTACTACAGCCCTCATTGAGAATTTTCACCCCAACTCGATGGCCTTGTCACCGGAAATGCTTATCCGCATGTGGGATGATGCCTTCTTCTACCAAGAGATGTGATAGCATTTTCTTTAACACCGAGAGCTTCAAAATTCAAATCAAGATGTCCAATTTCTTGGGAGAAATCATTGTCCATCTTCTCTCCATCACTCGAATGTTCCCAAAGATTGATAGACTTCCATGACATCTTGAATCACTACGTTCCCGTGGGAGCAGCCTTTGATCCATTCATCGACCATCCTTCCTTTTTATTAATCTTCTCAATCGTAGGCACTGATGAGAAATCGAATCCGACAGGGACAGAAGAAGATGGTATGGATTCAAGGGGTTTTGAGAGCTTAAGAAAAACCTCAGTCAACTGCTCCACCTTTCCTTTAAGCTCATCTCTGTTGTCTTTTGTTTCTTTCAACTTCTGGCACAACACATTTGTGGCATCCCGTGCATCCTGTTGTGCTCCTTCCATTGTCACCTCTCCTAGAGCCACCCTGGTTATCTGATAATCAGAAGCTGTTATGTCTTCTTTAGTTTTGTCACTCACGGGAGTGGCGATCTCTGCGAACTTATGCCCTGAAGCGTCCACCAAAACCCTTGAAACTGTTTTGGGTTTCTTGGCTGATTTAGTAGTAGAAGCCTTGAGTGAGCTGAAATCAAAGGCTGGTATGGGTACAATCACCTTCCTCTTCCTCGGAGTTTGCTCGAGTAGCCATTGTGGCGTATCAGAGGGAGTTGCCACTGTTGTAGGAGTTGGTATCATAATTTCAGGGGGAGAAGGATCTATTAGTGGAGGGGAAACAGTTACCAATGTGGTAGCAGATTCAATAAAAAGAGGCACAGGAGGGGCGTGTTGGTGATTACTTGGGTCCCAGCAGAGAGGGGTGAGAGTCTAGAGAAAATACTGGCCATGATGAAGAAGTTGATGGAGAATGAGGAGGTAGGAGTGGTTGTGAGGGGGCAGGCACAAATCCAAACTCCAAGGCTTGGGATGCAAGAGATAAGGTCTCTTCAGTTTGGCAATCAACAAATGGTGAAACCAGAGGCTGGTTTCCTTCTCCTTCCAAAGAAATTTCTCCTATTTCTAGGTGGTGTTGGTGATTCTGGCACATTCACCGTTTCAACTGGAGAAACAATTGAAGAGATTTCTTTTCTTTCTCTTTTGACAAACTTGACCTTTATAGGCCCCTTAGAAGATCTTTTGTCCTTTCCTTTTTTGGAGGGCCCCGCCTCTGAAGTAGCCAACTTTGAAAAATTATCATCTTTAAAACTCATTCCCCAAGAGGCGAGCCATGCTTTGGTGCGTGCAAGAATCAGGGCTGCCCTATCTCGTAATGGAGGCTTTTTTCTTGACACCAATCAATAGGTGGGAAAACATATTGATCTTCATTCACCCATCATAGAAAAGGTCCGTAACACTTTCATTATCGCTAGTACCTTCCGGTAAGTTAGCAATCTCAAGTGTTTGAATCTCGAAGTGTCAATCTGCTATGATCTTTTCTTCGACAACAACCTCATCACGTAGATCAATCCGTGATGTCCTCTATGCTTGGTCCGCATGCAGTGCAAAGTTCCATACGCTCCGAGGAATCCTCGAATATCAAACCTGTCTCGGGGCTTCATGTTCTTCTTCAACTTATCTTGAAGCTCATGGACAACATTCTTGGCTTTCACCACTATTGAACAAGTATACCTTCCAATAGAAATTGGGAAATATACAAAGGGCTCTTGTGTTTACTTTGTTGAAACTTGTGAAAATCCAACAATTGCCTAACCAACTCCATCAAGATTAGTTTGTCCCCTGGATATCTGGGCAAACAGAAAGGATCCCCTGGGTACATGACTACTCAAAGATATGTGAACTTCTTAAATTGCAAGAAGACACAACCCCATTTTTAAACATTAGCCCATGCTTCATCGATACTCTTGTTTTCCTCGGTTCGGATTTAACTCCGAGATGTTCTCGTAAAAGAAGGCATCGTTTACCCTTCTGAATTGGTCTTGAGACCCTTTTCTTGTCAGCTGAGGGAAATACTGATAAATATGTTCTACTGTCTTGTTTCCCTTGGTGTCCAACCCGAGATAGTTCCTCATACCGGCCGCTGCATAGGTGACATACGAGGACATGTAAAATTTTCTCATAGACAAGGATTGTTGTCATTTGAGAATCTATCTCATTACTGACAAGAGTACCCCATCAATTCCTATTGATTCTTCTTAATAGTGATCATGAACTGATACATCCACCCTTGGAAAACATTTGATTCAGAAAACCAAAACCCGACTCAACAGAGTGATGATATCATTGATTTCCGAACGAAATCACTTCAAACAAGTCTTGGGAACTCGAAATAGCCGGTTTGGCTTTCATCAAGAACTTCTTATTCATGTGCTTGATGCAATCCTCCCGATCATTGTCCCAAGATTTTTGGACTGACTTGATATCCATATCTCCATATTCTTCAAAATTAGGCAAACTTAAGAAGGTCATCAAAGTAACCTCCGTCCAATTTGATCACAACTTCTCCCACCTAGTTTTTGTTAGGAAATAAGGGATAAAATATGCGAAATAATCCTCAAAGAATCGCAATGTAGAGAAACTAATATGTAGAAATTATTACTGATCTCAAATAAAATTACAGAATAAAATAACACAACACTAAGAGACATTTAACGTGGTTCACCCAATTTGGGCTACGTCCACCAAGAATCACTTGCTCATATTTTATTACAAGCCACCGCTCTCTCAATACAATACCTATAATCCATTTGGAGCTATGCTCAACAAACTCTACAGAATTCACACCCGAATTCAAAACACATCTGCAATACATTTGCTTGTCCATCTATCATATGCATAAGACCATATAAATAGACAACTACTTAAGTAGTTTTACAAAACCGTGGGTATCAAAACCATGGGAAAACCCGTCCCATAAACCTATGGGTCAAAAACTCGCCCATATGAGAAAAGCACATTTCCCGATATGTCGGGTGCATTTTTCGAGGCCAAAAAATTTTACGCCTAAAAAAAAAAAAATTTTTTTTGGGGCCCGCGCCCGAACCCCCCACCACTCGGGACCCTACCCGAACCCAAACCCCGGCGAGGATACATGAAAAGTGTACAAGACTTTAGTGTACGCCTTCAACACTTTCACACATGAAAACAAGCTCCACAACCTAACAATCTCCCACTTGGAGACTAGTTTTCCTCTGAGCAAGCTTCTCAACCCTTCACTAGTTTCTATGAAGACCAACCAAAGCTAAACACAACTTTAGTTTTTCCCTTGTGACCACCTTGGTCATCATGTCTGCAGGATTCTGACTAGTATGAATCTTCTCCAACTTCAACTTCTCTTCCTCCAAAGTCTGTCCTGATGAAATGGTACCTTAACTGTATATGCTTTGTCCTAGAGTGGAAAGCAGAGTTCTTAGCTAGGTGTATAAAACTCTGACTATCACTATGCAGCTTACTTTCCTCCTGCTTATGCCCCAACTCCTCAAGCAATTGTTGTAACCAAATCATCTCTTTGCTTGCCTCTGTGGCAGCAACATACTCAACCTCTGTGGTTGATAAAGCCACCAACTTCTGTAGTCGTGAAATCCAACTCACTGCTGTCCCACCTACAGTGTAAATATAACCTGTCGTGCTCCTCCTGTTGTCTACATCTCCAGCCATATCTGAATCTACATAACCACGTAAAGTGGTGTTTGATCCACTGTAGCACAAAACTGTCCCCATGGTCCCTCTCAAATACCGAAGGATCCACTTTACTGCTTGCCAATGCTCTTTACCTAGATCACTCATAAATCTACTCACAGCTCCCACTGCATGGGCAATATCAAGCCTAGTGCATACCATAAAGATACATCAAACTCGCCAACTCACCGATGAGTAAGGTACCTTGACATCTGGTTTCTTTCCCGCTTCCGTCATGGGACATTGCTCCTTTGATAACTTGAAATGGCCTCGCCAAAGGAGTCCCAACCGCTTTAGCATCCCGCATGTTAAACCTCTCTAATACCTTCTTAATGTACTCTTCCCGAGATAAAGTCAACTTCCATTCCTTCCTATCCCGAGTTATCCTCATACCAAGGATTTGTCTCTGGCTTCCCCAAATCCTTCATATCAAAGGATTCACTTAGTCATTTCTTGAGTACTTTTATTTCCTCGCATGTTTTTACCTACAACCAACATGTCATCAACATACAAACACAGATAATATAACTTCCATCCTCAAATTTCTTTGATACACACAATGGTCGAATGACATCTAATATAACCTCGCTCCATCATGAAGCTATCAAACTTCTTATACCATTGACGTGGAGCTTGTTTCTAGTGCCATACAAGCTCTTCTTCGCCTTGCACACCATCTCCTCTTTACCTTTGACTTCATATCCTTCTCGCTGCCGCATATATAGCTCCTCCTCCAAATCACCATGGAGAAATGCGCTTTACATCTAACTGTTCTAAGTGCAAGTCTTCTCGCTGCCACTATTCCAAGAACAGCTTCTAATAGAAGTCATTTTTACTACAGAGAGAAAAAATCTCATCAAAATCTATACCTTTTTTCTCGTGCAAACCCTCGACCACCAACCGGCCTTATATCTTTTCTTTCCTCCTTCTTCCTCTTTAACTCTAAACACCCACTTGTTCTCGTAATGCTCTTTTTCCTTCTGGGTAGCTTTACCAAATCCCATGTCCGTTCTCCATGAGAGCCTTATGCTCCTCATCCATGGCTTGCTCCCACTTCTTCCCGGCATCTACCCGCATTGCTTCATCAAAGCTCTCTGGTTCTCCACTATCAAGTGAGTAATAAATAATAAAGAGAAGGAGAAAACGTTTGTTCTCTTCTTACCCTAGAAGACCTCCTCAATATAGGAGTTTGGGGTTCCCGCTGAGGGGGTTCCCGAACTAATTCATGTGTCACTTTCCCATCCGAAGATCCTCTACCACTGCATATTCTTTCTTGATTCTTCCCTGCTTTTCCCGCAATCACGCTTGCTTATACATGACTTTCTCATTAAAGACCACATCCCTAGATCGAATGATTTTCTTGTCCTTAATACTCCAACATTTATATCCAAAGTCATCACCACCATAACCAATGAAAGTACATTTTTCTATTTAGCCTCTAGCTTAGTCCTATCATCCTTGTCTATGTGAACAAACACCTCACATCCAAAGACTCTAAGAAATGAATAATCAACTTTCTTACCATACCAAGCCTCCTCGTATGCCTCCATCCAAGGCACTTGAGGGTCCTCTGCTTTATCAAGTACACACCGTGCTCACCGCTTCGCCCAAAAAGAAAGAGGCAAATTCCCGCATGTAACCTCATGCTCCTAAGACGCTCCATTATTGTTCTGTTTCATCCTTTCTCGATACCCCATTCTCGTCGTGGAGTTCCCGAACTATCTTTTGCCTCAGATTCCATTCTTAGAACAATAATCATTAAATTCATTGCTGCAATACTCCCCTCCATTATCTGACCTGAGACATTTTAGCTTAAGACCTGTTTCATTCTCTACCAAGGCTTTCCATTTAACAAAAGTGTCAAATACATCGATTTGTTTCTAATACAATAAACCCAAACTTTCCTTGTCAGCATCATCAATAAAAGTAACATAATAACTCAACCCCAAGAGATGATACCCGAGCCGCCCCCACACATCGAATGCACCATCTCTAACTTACTCTCTTTCTTTGTAGGTCCAACCTTGAGAAACCTTACTCGCTTCGCTTCCCATATATGCAGCTTCTCACGTAAATCCAAACATATTTCTATATCCAGAAAATTCTTCTTTATGATGTTCATGCCCTTATGGCTCATATGACCGAGCCTATAGTGCCATAATGTTGATCTCGCATCTCAAGCCACAAGATTACAATCATTAGTACTATCGTGGTTAAATACAAGGTTCCAACCTTCTTACCTCTCACCACCACAAGAGCACCCTCGTAACCTTCCAAGAGTCTGTAAATATCACAATACAACCATCACTTCCCAACTTCCCTGCCGATATCAAATTTTGTCTTAATGTAGGCACATGTCTGACATCCTTCAATAGCCAAGTATTCCCATTCTACATCTTAACCTGAATAGAACCTTTTCCAACTATGTTGCAAGGCTCATCATCACCAAGAAAAACATGCCCAAAATCTCCTTGAACATAATCAACAAAATAATGCCTATGTGGAGAAGCATGGAAAGAAGCCCCCGAATCTAAAACCCAAGATTCAATAATATTGTGCAAAGAAAGAATCAAAGCATCCTGACATACATTACCCGTTGCCACATTTGCCTCCTTGTTTTCTTCTTGTTGTTTCTTCTTATCCCGAAGCTCCCAACAAATTCTTCTTTGCGCATGCCCAAAGCTTTCCACAATTCCAAAGATACAATCTTGTTCTTGGATTTTGACCTTTCTCGATCTTTTGATTTTCCACGGTTTCCTCTATTCTTCTCGTCTCCCTCTAGTTTCCACTCACAAAGCATTCCCTCAGTAGAAGATTCCCAGAGCTTTTTCTTCGCATTTCCTCGCTTAGAATCACCCCTACAACATCCTCAAACTTCAACTTTGAGTTAGCTGGAACCGAGTTACTTACCGCCATTACTAGGCTATTCCAACTCTCAGGTAAAGAGCACAGAATTAATAAAGCCCTAACTTCTTCATCAAATTCTATCAGAATCAAGCTAGCATATTCACTACCGTATTGAAATCATTTAAATGATCTGCTACTGAACTATTCTCAGACATCTTCATATTAAACAACTTTTTCATTAAAAATATCTTATTAGAGGCAGAGGGTTTTTCATACAACTTCCCTAATGCATCCATTAGATCTTTTGTAGTCTTTTCCTTTGAAACATTAAATAATACCGAAGATGCAAGACTCAGCCGGATCATTCCAAGTGCCTTCCGATCCAACAAATCCCATTCCGCATCTATCATACTCGAGGGTTTGTTCACCTTCTCAGACAATGGAGTATAAAGATCCTTCTGATAAAGGTAATCTTCCATCTACATCTTCCAAAGACTGAAATTCTACCCATTGAATTTATCAACCCTAGATCTTCCTTCATCTGCCATAGCTCCCACTCAAGCTAAAAACTTTCCTTGCGATTCAACACTTCAACAAACCAAACCAAGCTCTGATACCAATTGTTAGGAAATAAGGGATAAAATATGTGAAATAATCCCTCACAGAATCGCAACAGTAGAAACTAATATGCAGAAATTATTACAGATCTCAAATAAAATTACAGAATAAAATAACACAACACTAAGAGATAGTATTTAACGTGGTTCACCCAATTTGGGCTACGCCCACCAAGAATCACTTGCTCGATTTTATTACAAGCCACCACTCTCTCAATACAATACCCAATCCATTTAGAGCTATGCTCAACAAACTCTACAGAATTCACACCAAATTCAAAACACATATGCAATACATTTGCTTGTCATCTATCATATGCATAAGACCATATAAATAGACAATCGCTTAAGAAGTTTTACAAAACCGTGGGTATCAAAACCATGGGAAAACCCATCCCATAAACCTATAGGTCAAAAAAACTCGCCCATATGAGAAAAACACGTTTCCCGATATGTCGATATGTCGGGCCTTTTTCGAGGCCCTAAGCGAGGATACATGAAAAGTGTATAGTACTCTTAGTGTCCAGTCTTTAACACTTTCACACATGAAAACAAGCTCCACAACCTAACAGCTTTTAACAACAAGAAGCGAGTCATAATTTGAAGCACAGGCCAAGATGAACTCGGGGCACTGAGCGGACATAGGGAAGCCTACCGCAAGAGGTAGGCCACTTTATCGAAACTATCGATTTCATCCATGGAGTTTGAGAAGGGCTCTTGACCCTATTCCAGAAATCCTCCATGTCTACATTTCCTGAGCTCTGTATCTCGGATGTCGAAATTACAGTCAATATAGGATGGAGACTCCACCTTCCTAAATTTGTATTTCATCCTCCCTGACTTTTCAGTCTTTTCTTGTGATGGACCAGGATCCGACATGAGGGATTTCGAAGGAGGAGAGTGTCGGAGATCAGGAGATGTTGAACACTGCGAAAACCCCGACCCACTAGAAGATGCCGGAAAGGTGGAAAAATCCGACACACTGAGGAGGATGTTGGGGAGTTCGGAAAACTGACACTTTAAATTTTTTGATATACTACGGGTTTTGAACACTGCAAAGCACCCTTCAACCCGGACAAGGAATGATAAAAAATGAGCAATGCAATTGGGCACAGAGGTGAGTTTTGGGTTTCGGGGTCGAAGATGCATGCGCGAAAATCCACGAGGTAAAAAGTACGTTTGGTAAAAATGACGTGGAAATCCGAATATATATAAGAAAATTCGCATTTAATACACTTCAGTTGATACGTGCCAACTACCCGACAACTCGACATTAATGTCATGTCAGCATGTTTGGGATATCCGGAAACCCGACACAAAGGTTTTTAGAGTAATTCGGGTTTCGGGTTGCGGGAAACAATCAACATGAAGCATGATGTTTGATAGCCTCGAAACCCTAAAACAAAGGAGTAAACCGGGTTTTGGGGATCGGAAGACATGCGACATGAAGCATGTTTTAACGAAGGCATGTTCGATTCTTGGAAGATCCATGAAACCCTACTCGCCTTACTTGATGCGGGTTTCGGGTTTCGGGAACACAAGACATGAAGCATCCAAGACACATGTTGTCTTGCTTGTGAAACCTGAAACCTCGATTATCTCTCCGAAAGGTAATTTTTAGAGAACCACTCAAAAATTTCTTAGGGTTATCTCATTTTTAGCGTAAACTCAAAAATGAGATAACATGAGGTAGATGTTCATGGACCTACTTCGATGGAAACAATGTTTGAAAAATCTATCAAGCAAGAACAAAAGTTGCAAAGTATTTATGCCTCTAAAGAGGAAAATAGAAGGAAATATAGTAGTTTTCAAACACCAACCGCAAGTAAACCAGCATGGAAAAAGGGAAAGAAAAATTTCAATCTTGTCAATAACGAGGAATAGTGGGTAGAACTGTTGTGAATAATAAAAATAATGGGCAACAAGGAACAAGTTTCAGCCAGAATAAGATTGAGAGAAAAGGACCTCTGGGTGGATGTTTTAAGTGTGGTGGCGATCATTTCACTAACAACTGTCCGCAAAGAGGACAATGGAATAACCAGCAGAAGGGATCTACTTGTAGTAAATAAAGAGGGGCAACAACATAAGATTTATGTTGCAGTCCATAATAAGCAAGCAGAAAATCAAGCGACTCCCATTGAAACCTCAAGTAAGATTTTTGGAGAACTTGTTTATGTTTTATTTGATTCCAGTTCAATAGAATGTTTTGTTTCATCTAAAGTAGCTGATAAACTCAAAATAAGAGCTGGGTACATAGAACACACTTGGACTGTACAATATGGAAATAATGTTGTGCATAGAGTGAAGTAATGTTTGTTTGAGGCACCACTAGAATTACCTGATTTCATAACAAGATTAAACTTGTATGTGGCACCTCTTGGATCCTATGATATTTTCATAGGTATAAATTGGTTAAGTCAACATAATGCAACCTTGGATTGCTTAGGAAAATGTGTAACCTGTTGTGATGATCAACAGAAAATAGCGAGTGTTCAGGGTGTTAAAAGAGAGTTTGTCACTAGGCAGATTTCCACCATGCAGCTGAAAAAGGAAAAGTGAAAGGGATGCCATCTATATGCTATAAAAATAACAAATTCGGACAGGAAATTGAGCCTAAAATTGAAGCATTTCCCATCCTAAGGGAATTTAGAGATGTGTTTCCAAATGAGTTGCCCAAACTTCCACCTAAGCGTGAATTTGACTTCACAATAGAGGTCAAACCAGCAATGGAACCAATTTCCAAGGCACCGTACAGAATGAAAACAACCGAATTAGTTGAATTGAAAGCTCAATTACATGAGTTGTTGTCCTTGGGTTTGATTAGACCAAGTATATCACCATGGGGTGCACCGGTTATCTTCGTGAAAAAGAAGGATGGGACCCTCAAACTTTGTATTGATTACCAAATGCTCAACAAGGTAACAGTGAAGAATCGACTACTGTTGCCCCGAATTGATGATCTATTTGATAAAATGGGAGCACAATTTTTTTCTAAGATAGATCTCGAGATCCGGTTATCATCAACTACGAATCAACGATGAAGATATCCATAAAACTACTTTTAGAACAAGGTATGGGCATTACGAGTTTACAGTTTTTCCCTTTAAACTAACAAATGCACCTCCTACTTTCATGAACTTAATGAGCAGTGTATTTAGGGAATACTTAGACCAATTTGTACTTATCTTTCTCGATGATATATTAATATACTCCAAGAATGAGGAAGAATATGATGAACATTTAAGGATTGTTCTGGGAATTCTTAGAAAACATAAATTATATGGAAAATTATCTAAGTGTGCTTTCTATCAATACGAAGTACAATACTTAGGCCACATAATAAATAAAGAGGGAATCTCGGTGGACCCTTCAAATATCAGTGCCATCATGGAATGGCCAACATCGAAGGATGTGCATGAAGTGAGAAGTTTTATGGGTCAGCAGCACTATCAAAGTTCATAAAGGACTTTTCTAAGTTAGTGGGACCTATCACTTCTTTGTAAAATAAGGGTAAGAAATTTGTTTGGGACAATAACTGTGAAGAAGCCTTTAAGGATTTAAAAGGTAGACTCACAAGTGCTTCAGTGTTGAAGATTCTAGATCCAAACGGTAACTTCTTATTGGTAACCGATGCTTCAGGGAAGGTTTGAGTGGAGTACTACTACAAGATGGGCATGTGGTAGCTTTTAAAAGTAGGAATTTAAGGGTCCATGAAGTAAATTATGCACCACATGATCTTGAGCTTTCTGCGATTGTTCATGTGCTGCAAGTATGGAGGCATTATCTACTTGGGAAACCCTTTGAACTCAAAACAGATCATCTTGGGCTCAAATACATATTTACATAGCCGAATCTAAATGCAAGGTAGCGAAGATGGCTGGAGTTCCTAGAAAATTATGACTTTGATATAAATTACATTAAAGGAAAAGAGAATAGGGTGGCTGATGCCTTAAGTCACAGAAATTATATTGTTGTTATAATTACATTAAGAACCCAATTCAAAGATGAAGTCAAAAATGAGTTAACCAATGACCCCTACTACAATCATGTTAAAATAGCTTTAGAAAAAGATCCGAGGGATAAAAGGTATGATGGTTTCAAGCTGGAAATAGATGGGATTCTATGCTATAACAACAGAATATATGTACCAGAGGGTAAAGAACTCATAAGTAAATTCATGAGAGAATTTCATGATGTTCCCTACTCGGGACATCTAGGAGTAACAAAAATGATGGCGACATCAAAAAGCAATACTTCTGGAAAAAGATGAAAAATGATGTGATTCTTTATGTCTCACAATGCCTGGAATGTCAGCAAGTAAAGGCTGAACATTCACATCCAGCAGGATTATTATATCCTCACAACGTGCTAGAATATAAGTGACAAGTTATAAGTATGGATTTTTTCCAAGGTCTACCTATGTCCCAAAATAAACATGATGTTATATTTGTAGTTGTAGACAAGTTAATTAAAGTGTCACATTTTATAGCAAGTAATTTAAAGGATAATTTACTCATACTGGAAAAAGGTTTGTGCAAGCGATTTTCCGATTACATGGAGTTCCGAAATAATAATTTTAGACAGGGAATCAAGGATGACTTCCAGTTTCTGGAGACTTTGTATGTTTCCTTAGGGACAAAACTAAACATAAGTTCTACCTACCATTTTGAAAACTGATGGTAAAACTGAAAGAGTAAATCAAGTGCTAGAATATTTACTAAGAATGTATTGCATGGATCATCAATACAAATGGGAAGATTATCTTCCCTTGGTTGAATTTTCCTATAATAACACCTATCATTCTTCCATTCAGATGGCTCCTTTTGAGGCCTTATATGGTCATAGGTGTAGAACACCAATAAGTTGGGATAATCCTCAAGATAGAGTACTAATTGGACTGAAATGATGTCGAATTGTAAAAATAGGTTAAATTAATCCAAGAAAGATTGAAAGAGGCATGAAATAGACAAAAAAATTTATGCATATTTAAAAAGAATTGTGAAAATTTAACATGGGAGATAAATTTTTTTAGGGTCAAACCTAAAAGAGTTCCATTTCGTTTGGCAGGTCAACCAAACTATCTCCTAGGTTTGTAGGACCATTTGAAGTCCTAGAGGTCGTTGGACCAGTAGCCTACAAGCTAGCACTACCTCCCGCTCTATCCAGGATGCACAATGTATTTCATGTATCCTTGCTTAAGAAATATGTACCTAATTTAACACATGTACTTAATTGGGATTCATTGCAGGTTCTAGATCCAGGGGTAATCGTGGTTGAGCCTATAAGGATACTAGAAACCCGCAAGTTGCACTTGAAAAACCATGAGGTTTCATAATGTAAGGTCCAGTGGGACCAATATTATGAAGAAAGTGCCACTTAGGAGAATCTGGAAGATATCCAGACTACTTTTCCACATCTGTTTGACTGATTTTTAAGAATATATTTTTGTTATAGTGCTAAATTCAGTTTTTCTATAAAGAAGTAGATAAGAAAATCCTATAGATAAGCTTACAACTGAATATTGGAACTAAGGTACTTTTTAATGAATAGTTACTATTGAAGATTTTGTAATGAACTTGGAAAATATGTCATTTAAACATTAATGTGTTATGTCTACCTATTATGTGATTGATTTTCTAGATATATAAGGGATGTTGTGACCTTTATGATTCAGTTGAAATGATATTAATAAAATTTTAAGATGATTTGAAATATATTAATGCAACAAATGAATGATGGGTTTAGTTTTTCTACTTATCTTGAAATCATCGAGACGATGATTATTCTAAGGGGTGGAGTATGTAACATCCCAAAATTTCTTACAAGTTAAATTAACTACGGTTAAGTCTAAACAAGATTAGACGAGATCATCATTAGGTGTAAAATTCATTTGGTTTGTCGTATCATGACCCACAACTTCTGCTACGGGGCATGACATTGCGAATGAATAACCCCGTAGGGCCACACCCACCTTGATGATCCTTCCTAAAACATGATTAGGCCTTAATCATAGGTAAAATGATTCATTAATGATAGTGAATCTTTCGGTTATTTATTTCGGTTATTTTATTTTAATTGGTTTGGTCATCTTATATTTTGTTCGACTTTTGTAGTGACCGTGATGAATACTTTGCCTCTGTTTTATCTGACAATGCTATATCAAACCAACTTTACGAGAATATTTGAATTATTATTATTTACGGACTTGGTGATTTTTCATTTGTTTGAATATTTTATATGGAACATGGGAATTCGAATAATTATTACGATAACATATTGTTGGCAATATGTGGACTTATATTATGATGATTAATTTTACCATTAAGTTAGGTATCAATTAAAATAACAATTAAATTAAAAAAATGCCTTATTAATTTGTGAAATTATATATTTAAAGCCTAAAAGCGATTAGGCATGTAAATCAACATTTAAAAAGTATAATAATAATAATATTTTAATATTTAAAATTTTAGAGTTTTGAAAGGGACAAGACTTCATCCGACAACAAGTATGTGGCATCAAGACATGCATTGATGCATGAAGCAACCTTTGGAAGCCAAAAATTCTCCATCATAGTATAGTTTCTTCATTATATTTTCTTTTATTTCTCCTTTCTTTGTTTTCATTCTTCTCTTCTGGAAATACCTGCATGAGTTTTGGAGGAAGGAAGGATTCAACTTGTTGGAGCAGGAAGAGTAGAAGGTTGTCGATTCTGGGTTTACTTTAGGCATGAATATCTTCTCCTTTCTGTATCATTATTTGTAAATAATGAGGAAATACACATTTTGTTTTAAATGGCAATTAAATGAATTTGAGGATAGTTTCTTATTTAATTGCTTGGAAATGAAATCTAAAAAGGAAATTGATGGATTTTGTATTCTCTTAAGTTTTCTTTGTGTGGTTTTAGCTAAACTTAGAAAAAAGTAGATGGGTGTTCCTAATCAATTTTTATTTTATTTTATTTTCTATTTAAATTTGATTTCTAGAAACCCCAAATTGATTTCTGCCTCTGGGTTTTATTACAGTCAAACAATAATTTATTTGTATGAGCAAAGTAATTTCTGGGTAGTGTGAAAAATATTTTTACCAGGCATTTCATCATTTTTCCTGATATATTTGCTTTTGGATTCTAATAATTTCTAAACAGAAAAGAAATTAATGCTAGAATGAACTGATTTGGATATGTATAAGTTGATTTTCCTATAGGTATAATTTTATTACCTGATTGAAAGTAAATTAGTGTTAACAGTCTATGTAAGATGACTTAGTTTTCTCAAAGACTTTAGTAATCGGAAGTGTTAGAAACTTATTGTTGTTATCCTATGCAAATACAATTCAAAATTATCATCCCGTGGTATGTGGGTTAATTTGTTTTATATATCTATCGATTACAAAAGAACATGTTAAAATGATTAAATAGAGATGTTTTTACACTATTTAGTTAACTATTCCTATAAATATATATAAATGTATTTTGATTGTTTGAAATAAAGTTATTGTGCATTTTATAGAGCTGCTCATTACCTAGAGGGAATATGTCTAATTGGTATTTGGAAGTAATGAATTTAGACCGTGTTGTTAAGTTGTTTGTTGATTTGAAGTTTAGAAAAATAATAGTTAAATTTGTACCATGTGAAGTAGGATTTGCTTGTGGTTTTATCGAATTCGGATGTTGAATGATTATGGTTTGATTATGTCATGATCCTTGTGATTAGAGTGAAACATGATTGCTGAAATAGAAATTGGTTGTTCTATTTGTGTACATTCATAGTTGTATCTTGATGAAAAACATGTAATAATACATCCTCCGTTGATTACCATACTTTTGTTGGTAAAATAACTTGTATATCATTTCATATTTTATTACATAATTGCATCGAAATGGAGTTAATATTCATTCCAGTTCATTTTTAATCGACAACATACCACTACTCCAGGTCTTGCAGAAAATTAATTGTCACATTCGGATATGTGGAAAATCATGTTTTATGAAGTTTTATCATAGCATGGATCTAAATGAGATACTTGGATTTCAATTTGTAGAAGGATGATATCCCATAATTTTGACTAAATTTATTGGGATCTTAGACCTTTTGTTAATATTCAAACCTCACTATGTGAGAGTTACCATAGTAGTTATATATTTCACCTTAACGACATATGTAATTTATGATTTTAATAAAGAGATGATTACCTTGTATGTAATAATATCTCAATATGAGTAAATTATAAATACTAGAAGTAAGAAATCTTACTTATCATAAATTGTTAAATTTATTTATTTGATATTTGTCAATGTATGAAGCCGATAGTTGGGCAATTATTGTAACAATCAATTGTCTTTAATTTCTAAATTAAATAAGCTATTTAGTGGCATAGCTAATCGAAGGAATAATTAAATATACATGTTTTAATATATATTTAATTTGGCCTTTTGGTAAACTTGGTATTAATATGATAAGATTGTAAATCCTGTTGTATAGAGAATGGAAGAGTATCGTTGTAAAAGGTAATTTACGGTTTAAAAAACAAGCATCAAGAAAAGAGAGACAAAATGGGATGGTAAATAGATGAAAAGATCCATTAGACTTATCTCATGATCCTAGTTGGCATTTGGCATTTATCTCGATATAAACTCTTGCAAGATAGGTTAAATTGGAAATAAAGTAAATACAAACTATAAGATCTAGATAACTGTGAAAGGGATAGTTGTGAGGTGGCGGAAGACTTAAACTCATAAGACTAGTGTGATGTCTTGAGTTTAGTTGTAACCTGCACGGTGGAAAACTTTGGCCAAAGTAATGCATTGATGGTTGTGCATTGTCTGATCACCTAGTCCTCCAATTAAATTAAAATTGTTAAGTAACTGATCATGGGAAGTTGAACACTGAACATGAGGTAGGCAATGGTCGATACCAAAATACGAAGTTGGAAAACTAGCTTTATGGTAGACCCAAGGACTTTCACATGGTTCCCATGAATTTTAAAAAGGTTGAGCCGAAATGCTAGTAAGCATTATCACTCAAAGTAGTCGTGAAGGGAGATCGTGGAGATCTGCATGCACCCTTCTCAGCTACACATGGATGAAACTAAATAGATCAAAATAATAAATTTTATTTAAATAATTTAATTAAATAAATTTGTATGATTACAACTACGTAATCTATTTTTATGTATGTTTAAAAAAATATCCTCATTTTCTAGTTCTAGTAATTTTGAGTGTTACACTCAAGACTTGGGCAATTTCATAAGGAACGTATTCAAGCAAGGCAACATTTGGAGGAAGAATGAGAAATTCATCTGACAACAAATGATTTTGCATGGTCTGAGCATGGGAAGGGATACCAGTTCTTCTTGGGGACACAAGGCTTTTTCCACATGTATCTTTCTTAGGAGTTTCTTTTGAGATATTGTTGAGAACTAGATTTTTTGATTTGGCCCGAGGCCACGCCCTTTAACAAATTTACTCCTAGTGTTATATTCCTTTTCATGGCTAACTACAACATTCATTAACAACTACCTATCCTCCTCAAAATGGATTCCTCCATCATACTTTTTAATCATTAATTCCCTTAAGTATTCAAAATCATTACTAGGAAATTCAAAATCTTGTACCATATCTATTTCAAAAGTATGAGAGGGAGGAAGGGGAAATTCGATTGATGTAATCCTAGAAATTTGCAGCAGTTCTAGCATTGATTAATTCAATTGAAGTTGCTCCTTGTTGTGAGCTTGTAGAGCACCCCATCATGCACACATCATCATCAGTGTCATCATCAGCTTCCTCAACTTATTTGTCTTCATCACATGGGGCATGTGGCAAGAAACATATGTCACACCACTCAATTTCATTGGCTTCTTCCACAACAACAACTTTGACCAAAAGGATTAGGCACCAATTTGTTTTCCCTGGGTTGGGGCTATCTATTTCCTGATCCCATGAGTCCTTTACCTCTGTCATCAGATCTCTGATCACCCCTAGGATGATTTACAAATCTTTCTTGACCTTGTGCTTTATGATGACCTTGGAACCTTGTCCAATCCCCTTCTCTGCTCTGGCCAATTTATAGGATATTTCCTTAACAGCTCTAGCAAAAGTTTTTACAACCTCCTATAGATACAAAAATTTACTTGAATGAGAATTCTCTGGATTCATTAGCTTGATGCCTTATCTCTTAGGAGGTTTACCAATTGCCTTGATGTTATTTTCAATCTGCAAATCCATGGTGAAGGCCTGCCGTAATGTTGTTGGGTTCTTTTCCCTCAAATAATAGGTAGCCTTCTTATGAAAAGCATCAGAGTATTTTATTAAACATGAAACATCACTTGGCCTCAAGATCACAAGTATCCTATTCAGGGTCTTATTGAACCTTGTATTAAAGTCATGAATAGTCTCATTTGGATTATTTTTTATATTTTAAAATTTTGATAAAATAAACCTAGGGTCTGTTTTATCTCCATACTTGTAATCTAAATTCATTCTTCATTTCTGTCCATGAATCAATGGAGTTATCTAGAAAAGATTTATACCAGTCCCATGCATCCTCTTCTAGAGTATGAATAAACAATTTTATGTACACATCCTCAAATTTGATCTCAAAGTCTTCCATCATATTGACAAAAAGCTTTAAGTGTTGATCCTCGTAATGGCATTATTTCCTTGAAATTTAGGTAGTCTATTTCTAACATCTTGGGGCACAGCATTTGGATATCCAACCATACCTCAAAATCTATAGGACCAAAAGTGTTCACAACAAATGGAGGTCTAGGTGGGGGCTGGGCCATATTGTTTTGGGGAGGTGATATTACAGGAGAAACAAAATGATGAGGAGTGAGGGTTTGTGGGGCACAGGAATACAATTCTCAGAATTAATGTTCTCTTAAAATTTTGTTTTATTGGAAGATCCTATTAGCTTTGGAGAACACATGGACAAAATAATATGTAAATTTTTCAAATATAAAAGAAGGACCCTCTCCAGTTGGAGAATTCAGATTTACAAAAAGACTACCTAATTCAGAAGCACTTGAGGAAGTATGGCAATCTTCAATGATAAGTTGATTAGTTTCCACAATTGATAACTCTTTTGCTTGATTTTTGATCTTCAACAAGTTTCCGATTCTTCTTCCTTTAGATTTTTCCTTTCCCATCTCTCGGAAAAACCAATGAAATTCAAAAATTAGTGATAAATTTCAATTGATAGAGGTTAAGACACTGGCATTTATCAAAAATTCATTCAACACGGAGTCGCCACTAAGGATTTTCACGTTAGTTGTGCAAATGCACTAAAATTGATCTCACAACACTTTGATTCATGTAAAGATTAATATATATGACCCTCATTTACTCATATTTAACTTTGATGATGTAAGATTAGTGTAAAAACCACTAAAACTAGAAATATTACATGAAGAACTTGTAACTTTGCTTGATTCTTACAAATCTGGACACAGGATGATGTTTCAACAATGTATTTACACTTTAAAATTTGTAAGAAGAATTTACCAAGGTCTATATGCATTGCTTGATGGTGTTCAAACTTTGCACACAACTTCATGTCCCCGAAATAGCGCCATTATGGTGTTGTTGACGAGCCAAATAAATCTCGAGAGATCAAATAATCACTAGGAAAGTAAATCAGCTCCTCGGGAATGGCGACATTTTGGTGTTAGTATCCAAATTGATTCTCCCTTGGAAACCAAGCAGCATCGAATATTTAGCAGGACATTGAGAGATAGACAAATCATATTATGAGTTGTTTTGTAGTTGGGGAGGGGATTTTTCTGACTCTTTGTCACTTAGGCATCGGAGAAATGGATAACACCTTCATTAAGGATTTGATCTATCCTCACTGCTTTAGGTCATGCCTTTCAAACAGGGTGAGAGGACCTATTTTGTAACCTTTTTTTGGTGAAGGAGAATGAAGATATCCTTCTTTGCACAAATTTGAAAGGGGACCCTAGAAAATATGATCAATGCACCATAATTTAACTCTCACGAGTTGTCACTTCTAAAGAATGGTGATATTTCCTAAACAAGGTTAAAGGTTACTAGAGACATTATGGGATCTTGATTGCTTCTACATATTTTGGCAATAGAATTTATACATTTGTGGACATACAGGGCAAACAAGGGTAGTTCAGGATGGATTCATTGTTTTTGAATAATTTTGGTGGGAGATTAAGTAGGATAAAATTGATTATGCCAGATCTTTGAGAACCTTCACAACAATTGGAATACTAAATGACAGAAAGCTTTAGAATAGCTGAAATATTCCTTCAACTAGAAGGTGTGCATCAATGGAGGTCCAGATTTGCACGTTTCACACAATCTCCAACAATTTAACACGAAGGTTCAAGCTAAAGACTCAATTCATCATCAAAGACCCCTATTTCCTCACGCCTAAGATACACTCAAAGACTTACGAGATAATCTTTATCAAAAATGACAATGAAATGATTTTAAATTGTTTATCTAATTGCGGGATGAAGGATCTTCTTGAAATAAAATTGAAAATATCATTAAATAATTACAGGACAAGATCCCATGTGATTCGGAGGGAATTTAACACAATATTTCAATAGGGATAAGAAAAACTACTTGCAAACATTCTAAAATAAAGTAGACAAAAATTGGTCCAAGATTGACACAGATTAATTCAAAATTTATTAGATTCATCAGTAGGGGAAAGTTTCTTTGAACAATCTCAGAGCTTTTCAATGGCTATACACTTGCAACCAACTTGATGTGATTGAAATCTAAAACACATGAAATTAACAAGTTTCTCAGATTGGTCTCTCAGGAAGATGGGCTCTCTCAAATTTTCTCTTAAGAATTCAACACCCGACCCTTTGCAAGAGTATTCTCATTATATTTATACATTTCACTTGCTCAATCATCCCAAAAATTTCCCCCTCAAAAATAGTAATATTCGAGAAACCTTTGCTTCTTAACAATTTGTCTTAAAGTGACATTTAACAAATTTGAACCCATAGCTGCTAGGTGGAAAAATTAGGAACTGATCACATTTCTTCACCCTCGATTGATGACTGGGATGCCATGCCACAAAATTTTGACAGTCCTTTTAATCATTCTTACTCTTTCATGTGAGAAATCCTGTTTTAATCATTTTCTCGGTAGCTTTGTATAGTTGGATCTATTAGGAAATCCTTTTCACCCCCGAGGCAACACCTTGAGAAATGAATGTCTCTCGCATGGACACCTACATCCATGCCTCTAAAAATGAGTGTCTATGCATGGATTATTCCGTATACATGCACCGTGAGTCTCGATTCACAAGAAAAATAATGCGTATTCACACTTTCTGGAGTCTTGGAACAAAAAATAGGTGGAAAAATCAAAAGCAATGCACAACAACCATCGATTCTACCTCTTTTAAATTTCTATTAGATTTGTCCATGTGTTTCCTTGGTGTAATTGCAAAGGAGAAGTATAGAGGAAAATTTCCATACAAGCGCGGGCCTTCCACCTGCCTTGGGCCCAAGAAAAATGCCTTTTGGCCTTTGAAAAGTCTCAACATAAAAGGAGCCAAGCAGAAGACTTCACGTGTCTCCTTGGCACACCTTTGGGATGGTCCCAAAATAGAGACCCCAAACAAGTGTGGGCTCACCACGTGTCTCAGTTCGGTAGAGTTGTTGAAAAATTTTAAGGACCAGCGGAAGGCGCCATGTGTCTACGGTCCGCACGCTTTTCCTTGGCTATTGAAAAGTCCAAGCAAGGGAAAAAGTGGGAAGAAAATTCCATGTGTCCCTTCGGCGCTTCTTTAAAAGTCAAGTACAGGGGTAGGTCCCCAAACAAGCAGGGGCCCTCCACATGTCTTAGGACTTTAGAAAGTTTCTTTAAAAGTTTAAGCAAAGAGAGGAGCTGGAAAAACCCACCATGTGTCTCCTTGGCACAATTTTGAGATCGGTGCACAAAAACTGAGACCACAAAAGTGCGGGCTTACCACATGTCCCCTTGGATAAACTACTAAGGTAGAACTCTGAGATAGATCCTTAAATGAGCGTCAGACCTCCACGTGTCCATGGTTTGACAAAGCTACACCGGCCACATGAAAAAATGTCTAAGTTTGGGCAAGGTCGTAGAAACCTCCACTTGTCTCCCTGGCGCAACTCCAAAGGTCAAACCAAGAGGGGACTTTTAGATGAGCATAGGCCCTCCACGTGGACAAAAATTGAGTTGAATCGGGCTTTAGATTTTCAAATTTCCCCACTAAGCCACATCCAATTAGAAAGGGCCACATTTCCATAGATGCTGAGATATAAATTTGACAGGGGAAAACACACCTATCAAACCGTAAAATGCAAGGAAATCACCATTTGCACCCAAAATGAATCTTTCTTTCAGGATAGAGAATTTGGAAATGATATAAGGCCCAAATGTGATCCACCAGCTGTATCCAATCAGAAAGGACCACTTTTCCACATGTATTGGGATAAAGATTGACAGGAAAACAAAATGTGATTGTGGAAAAATGGAAGGAAGGGAAAAAACCCGATTTTACACCCAAGTTACAAATTATTTCACATGGACAGAGGAATGGAAAAAAATTCTGGATTTAAAATGATCCTCAACCAAAGGAAGGGACTAATCATGGAAACCAAATGAAGGACAAAGATTTCATGCATCAATACAGGAGATAGAAAACATGACAGAGCCCACAAACTAAAGAATTTCAAGGAAAAATGGGGCGAGATCAAATTGAGCACCAATAGGATCATCAACTAAATATTTTTAAGAGCTCGTCCTTTATTTCATTACTGCAACTCAAATTTGTGCTTTTATGGTAAATGACATGGACAACAAAGTGTTTCCTATAAAATTCCTCCTCACAATGAATGTTCTTAATGCATAACATCCATGTATGATTCTCGGAAGATACTAACATATTTGATTGGCTCTATGTCTTCTCTCTAATAATACATAATTGCAATAGAAAAATGAAATAAAAAAACACAACATAGATTAAACTAAAAGTGAGTGCTTGTTTTCATTTTTCTAAACTTACAACCATTTTTTTTCAAAAATATTCTCTGAAGTTATTTATATGGGAATGTAAAGTGGATTGCCCCTATATTTGAGGTTAAATCCCCAAAGTTAAATGTAGCAGGAAAATCACATCTACAATCATATGTTGGCAATAACAATGCCAACAAAATAAAACTCACCTCTCTCCATTGACCAAATTTACAAACTACACAGTGCATAAAAAAATGAATGTATATTGAATACAATGGTGAATAATAATGGTCTTCATGATGTAGAGAGAAACCAAGCAGGAGGACCCACAATTCACTTGTGATATATAAGGGTAGCAGTATACAATATAGATTCAAGTTCATATGAATGAAGAAACATCTACAGGGCAAACGCAATCAATGAAGAAACTATTTTAGTGTCTATAAACACAAGCATAAGAGTTAGAAAATTAAATTGTCACAACAAAAAAAAAATAAAATAAAGATACTATAATCCTATACACTTAAAAATGTCCACATCTATAAATACATATATAAAATTATTATGGAAAAGAGAATTGGGAGGTAATGCCATTAGACAACAACTCTTAAAGATTAATGAAGAAAAGAGAATTGTGTTGATAAATGGAAGTGCATCTACCGAAAGCAGATATGTTGTCTTTTCTCTTGTGTAATACAACCGATGAAGAAAAGTCTCGACATCAAAGGATGAAATCAACTTCATTGCTTAAATTCTTGGCAAAAACACCCATTTCTATGACCAAGTTCTCAAGGTATATTTTCCTAGTATTTCTTCTCCATTCCTTTTAGTTAAATTATTCTTTAGGAGATTGTCTAGAAGTTAGTTTCCTTTCATTCCTGTCTAGACATATTGTTTTATATTTTTTCTTATAATTTTTTTCCTTCCCACATCTTATGAATTATCAAGAATTAAGTGCTCATAATTCCTATAGTTTTAATGAATTCTTGGGATGGATCCTTGTTAAAAGATAATCTCTACTTTACTTATGGTATAAGGCATACATTTATTGAGATAGTATGGGAGATGAAAGGGGAAATTGGGTGGAAGCAAGATGGTCGAAAAAATGATTGGGGATGTTGCAAACGGTCCTTTTTACAAAATTCAAACGTCGCAATAGATCCAAACCCAAACCTACCTACGACTCGGAAGACATGAAGGGATGCAAAGTGGCCAAGCCTATCGTCTGCTCTCCCAATCACCCGGGATCTAGAGTGGTTGTTTGAATGGGTTAACGAAGGATGTATAGGGAGCGTTTCTTCCCAAGATGATTCTTTACTAGCTGATTTTGTGTTTGTTTCCCTGGAGGACTCAGACGGACTTGCCTCTCAACTCAATCTCCTTGGAAAAAGAGTGATAACAACAAATTTTTGGTTCATCACTTTCGGTTAAAGGAATCCACAGCTTGTTATGAAACCCAATGGGGAGTAGTAACCTTCATATCCACTTCTTGGATAAAGTCTTTTTCTTGGTGATATTTCAAAGTGAAGATCAACAGACAACTCCTAGTGAGGAAAGCTTTTTACTCTTTGATTCTGGGATTCATATTCATGGGTGGATCACTCACTTTGACCCAGACCAAGCAGAAATGGATGGCTTTCAAGTTTGGATCCAGATTTATTCTCTTCCTAGTGAGTTTTGGTCTCCAAATCTCCTTAAGAAAATTTTCTCTACCCTGGGACGAGTTATTCGTATTGATCCGGTGACCCTCGAAGGCTCTCTCTCTTCTTTCACTCGAGTTTGTGTTTCGTAGATTCTTCCAAAAAACTGCAAGACTTCATAGTGATCTCCTCCTCCAGTGGGAAATGGGTTCAAAAGGTCGACTATGAGGTAGTTTCTAATTGTTGTTTTCATTGCAAACAGCCCGGTCATTTCCAAAATGTTTGTAAAAACCCTCCTTCAAGAACCATTTTTGGAAAAAATAAAATCTCTCAATCACCAGCTCTAAAGGTCTTTGTTCCTCTTTCTTCAGACAAGGTTTCTATCCCTTCTATAGACTCTCCTAGAAAGGTTCTTTCCCAAGAGCCCCTGGCTCTCGACCCAAGCACCATAGCTCTGGTCAAAGAGACTGCGTCTGTGATTCATGACTCCACTCGTATCCTCTCTCTATTTCAAGAGGGATCAATTCTGATGTAGCCTCCTTGGAAAAAAGGGTTAGTGATAAAGAAGATCTGATTAGCTCTAAAGATGTTAGATCGGGGAGGAGCACAATGATTCTAAGGTTGATCTTGAGCTTCGTTCCAAAGATATCGGCTTGCGAGCTCTCTATCCTTCTGACTCCAGAAATCCTCAATACGGATCTAGGTTCGAAAGCTCAACCCAAACATCCTTCCAAAGATAGTCTTTCCCTAAAGGAGGTAGCTGCTAGGTAAAAAAATGCAACTCCGATCATTTTTACCATTTTCAAGTAGGAGAGGTACGTCCTCTCTAAAGAAAAGATGAATCTTTTATCTTGGAATGTTAGGGGCCTTAATGCCCCTAAAAACAACGTCTTCTCAGACGCTATGTTGCAGAGTTGGACGTTTCAATTTGTTTAATTCAAGAATCGAAAATGTCTAGTGTGGATTATCTTATTGGTTGGTTTCATAGTTGGAAATCTTTGGGAGGGCTTCTTCGTTGACTCGGATGGTGACTCTAGTAGATCTGGTCATTCTATAGAAGACTAGTAGTTGTTGTATCGACTCGCTTTCGGATAATCCTTATTTTCAATGGTGTAAGGTTAGTTTGAAACATTCAGACGAGTTCTTCTATCTTTGCAATGTTTATGGCCCAAATAATCCTATTAAAAATGGGAAACTTGGTCCAAGGTCCAGGACGTCCTAGGCTCCATCACGGACTCCAAATCCATTGTTGTTAGGGATTTCAATGCTACCCTTTCGGATAAAGATAAGTGGGGTGGCATTCGCTTTGGCAACCACGCTCTCAAGTTGATTTTATCTCCTTTGTTGATAATACCAATTTATTAGATGTTGAACCCCACTCTTGTTGGTTCACTTGGAACAATCGTCGTCCAGTGGTTCGGTGACATGGTCAGTTCGGGATTGACAAAATTTCGATCTTGGAAGATTGGCTTCAACAAAATTTTCTCCTTAAATGCTCTGTCAATCCCCTATCTGGTTATGATCATTTCCCTGTCTCCCTCAACATCAATTTTGACTTCCCTCCTGTCACTCCCCTTTTAAGTTCGAATCCATGTGGATGCAGGATCCCTCTTTTCGGACCTAAGTCAAATCTTGGTGGGCTTCCTTTTCTGTGTCAGGCACCAAGATGTTTATCCTTTCCAAAAACTTTCTTTGCTCAAAGATCAGTTGATTACCTGGAATGCTTCCTCCTTCAAAAATATCTTCCAGAAAATTTGAGAGTGGAGAAAGAGATTTGTTCTCTCAATGATTTAGTTTTCAGAAATGGTATGTGTCAGGAGGATCATCTCAAAGAAAAATATCTTCTTAGTGAGCTTGGCGATCTTCTTTTGAAAGAAGAAACTTATTGGAGGAAAAAATTGAGGGAAGTTTGGTTGAATGATGGGGATAAAAACACTAAATTCTTTCATGCTTCTATTAAATCCAGAAGAAACATTAATTATATCTCCTCCTTGAAGATAGAAGATGATTCACAGATTTCCACCCAACCCCTGATTAAAGCTGAGTTTGTGTCTTTCTTTCAAAATCTTCTGAATGACGAATCACATTCCTCCTTGGTTTCTCAACTTCCTATCTTGGCGCATTCTCAAAAGCTGATCAATGAAGCTAAAAACGTTTGGCTCCTTTCCCCCTTTTCCAAAGAGGAAGTTCACAAGATTGTATTTTCTATGGAAAGGGACAAAACCCCGGTCTAGATGGCTTTCCGGCCACTTTTTTCCAAGACTTTTGGGATGTCATAGGGGACAATGTGTGGCAAGCTGTGGAAGAATCTTGAAGTACTGGTAAGATTTTAGGTGTTTTGAATCATACTTTTATTTGTATGTTCCCCAAAAAATCCTCACGAGAGAAGCTTGATGACTTCCACCCTATCTCTCTCTATAATACTTCGTATAAAATCATTTCCAAAGCCATCGCCTCTAGAATTAGTCCCCTTCTTCATAAGCTTGTAGCGCAAGAACAGAGCGGTTTTATTCCCGAAGATCCATCACTGATGGGATCATCATTTCGCATGAGTTAATCCACACTCTGCACCTTTCCTCTCGTCCTGGTATGATGATTAAACTAGATTTTAGCAAAGCCTATGATTGTATCAATTGGAGGTTCCTTCTCAAATCCCTTCAGGCTATGGGCTTCTGCAACCACTTATGTGATTGGGTGTTCAACTGCATTTCTTCCCCTTACTTCTCCATCTTGGTTAATGGTTCAGCGGAATGTTTTTTCAAGTAGAAGAAGGGCATCTCGAAAGGGGATCCCCTTTGTTCATTTCTCTTCATTCTCGTCATGGAAGCTCTAAGCAAAGTATCAAATCGATGATTAGTCTTGGTTCCCTTTCGGGCATCTCCCTCACTGCTAATCTACCTCCCCTTTCGCATCAATAGTTCATGGATGACACTTTCCTCTTCGGCTCTGCAACTATCCTGGAAGCTCGATCCATGTTTAATATTATGAATTCCTATTCTATAGTTGTTGGCTAGGTAATCAATTTTCATAAATATATCATCTTCTTTTTTAACGTTTCTCCTCGTTTGCAGCGTAGAATCAAGGATGTTTTGGGCTTTATTGTTGGTTCCCTTCCCCATAAATATCTGGGCATCCCCCTATTTTATGGTAAAGGAAAAGTTAGTTTATGGGATGATCTCCTCCATTCTCTTTCGTCGAGGTTGCAATCTTGGAAAGGGAAATGGCTATCTTTGGCTGGAAGAGCTCTTCTGATCAAATCAGTCCTCTGTGCTCTTCCAATCTATATGCTTTAGTTTTGGCAATCCCCAAAATGGTCTTGCTTAAATTTGAGAAGATAGTCAGATCCTTTCTTTGGCAGGGGAACAATGATGAAAGAAAATTTCATTTGGTTAAATGGGACGTTGTCAAACTTCCCAAATCTTTAGGTGGTCTAGGGATTGTGGATTTGGCTCTTCAGAACATTGCCCTTGGAGCGAAATTAGTCTGGAACTTTATTTCTGATGCTAAGAGGTTGGTCTTCTAGGTTCTTTCCCACAAATATTTGGAGGCTAGTTACCCCGAGGTCATTCTTTCAAGCGAAGAACTTCCTAAAGGCTCCATATTTGGAACTTCATCTACAATAGCATGTTTTTCATTGCGGATTCAGTTTTTTGGCACATTAATAATGGAAGTTTGATTAATTTTTAGGAGGATAGTTGGAACATTCAAGCACCTATAAATCTTAATCCCATTCTCAATAGAGTAATGAACGTCACCAAGGCAACTGGGGTGGTAATATTGCTAACTATGGTCACCGTCATCCTAACGGCTCCCCCTACTTGGTTGTGGAAGGATGTTGCCTCCCTCGGTGCTTCCCCCTTGGAAGTCTCCTCTTATAAGGAGGCTCTCTCATCTAGAAGCGCAACCTTCAAGGATTGTGAAGATCAATTGATTTGGTTAGGCTCATCTTCGGGCATCTACTCTGTTAAAGAAGGATATTCCAAGCTCATTTCAATGTCTGGTAAAGGGGTTCCCTATAATTTTGGTTGCTGGAATTCTTCTATCCTTCCCAAAGAACGTTGTTTGAATGGTTGGTTCTTAACAAAAAATTTAAACCCAATTACGCGAGAAGATCATGGGGTTACGCCGGGCCCTCTAAATGTGTTCTTTGTGGTGAAGCCGAAGAAGATATAGACCATATTTTCCTCTTTTGTTCCTTTGCTACTAAGAGTTGGAATTGGCTCCTTGGTAAGCTCAATCTTCCTAGGTACCTGTAATAATATTAAAGATACCCTCCTTGCTTGGCCCAAGATGGATTCCAAAAGCTCCTTAAGCTCCATATGGCATGTGGCTCCATTTTTTCTTATTTGGCATATTTGGTGGGAGCGCAACCTGCGACTCTTTAGAGAACAGTCCTTTGACTTGCCCACTTTTCTAACTAAACTGGAAGTGGCTATATCTGAAAAAGTTAGTAAAAATAGTTTTAATAACCCTATGTTCTCCTCACGTGATGCTATCATCAAAAAAATCTTGGCCACTCATTAAAATTCCTAACCTTGGGTCCATTATTAGGCGAGGCTTATCCCAAGTGGAGAAAATTTTGAGAAGGAAGAAGGTCAGATGGAGGCCTCCCCCTCAGGGCTCTTGGAAATTGAACTTTGATGGAGCCTCCAGAGGTAATCCAGAAAATGAGGTATCGGTTGTATTCTTAGAAGTGTTAATGGTCTTCTTATCTCACCTAGTTCTTTTCCACTCCGTGATTGCTCATGTAATTTGGCGAAGTTCAAGCCCTCTTGGAAGGAGTTAAACTGGTTGTCTAGTTTGGTTGTGACTCTTTATTCATAGAAGGGGACTCTCAAATCATCACCCATGCTATTGCTAAAGGGTCTGCCCTCTCTTGGAAACTTAATCCTTTCATTTCCAACATTCATTTTTAGCTCGTGAAACTAAGAAAATGGTACATCCGCCATAATTTTTGAGAAACCAATTCTACCGCGGATCTCCTTGCCAATCATGCTATTGATTTTCCTTCCGCCATCAAAATCTCAAGTGACGTGAAGGACTGGGATGGGCTCTCTTCTATCATTTCAAATGAAAGGAAGGACACTTAGTTGTAGTGTCATGATGCTTTTCACGTTGTTTATTTTGTTTTTAGTTGTAGGGTTCGGTTTTGGTTTGCCGTGGGCTTTTCGGTTTCTCCTCCAATGGCCTTCATGGGTTTTCCCTTCATTTTTCTTCACAGAAACATCTAGAATCGCCACTTCAGAGAAATTGGCCACTTCGGTGAAAATTGACCAAACCGGTTGTCTGAAATTTTCGGTATTCATCTCATCGTGAAGCAGAGGCCATTGAAATCATCCTTGAACTCCTTTAGGTTCCGTTCATGCCATGCCAGAACAAATTCAGATATCACAATGGCCTTTGTTTCATTTTGCCTCTTAGTTCATCTTGATCCGTTGGTCATGGAATTCATCATTGTTGACCAGATTTATCCTGTCCACTGTGTTGGCTTGCATGACGAACTATTGGACTTCACACTTCCCGATCCATTGTTGTGGGTGGAAGAAGTTGATGAGAAAGATCTTGGTTTTGGACATCGTATTCAATGGCTCTTCATCCAATATCGCGATTTGTTGCATTACACCCAAAATGTGAATTCTTTGTTCGTTTATGATCGGTTGGATCACATAATCTTTCCCAGGTTGACATTGACGCTGCCCTCTTTCCTGTTCATTCGGCAATAGACAACCTGAATGAACTTAGAGACCATCTTTGGAGAGGCCTTTGGGCTTCTTCTCAAGGAAGCCAACACCCAAAGCAAAGGTACTCTCGGTTTGGCTGATTTCTTTGATTTTGATGTTGGTTTGGATGTTCTTTTTTCTCTTCTATCCTGGGCGTTTCGTTGCCCCCTTTTTCTCTTCCTAGCTAGAGGTTCTTCCAGTATTTGTCCTATTCTTCTTCTTCTCCTTCTTCTCTTCTTTCCTATAGTTTTAGTCCTTTTTAGCCCTTCTTCCATTGTTCTTTCTAATATCCTAGGGTTGGGGCCCTCTACCCCTTGAACCATAGCTCAAACAACTAATTACACCCATACTACTTATGCCTGGATCAAAAAATCTTCCTACTACATTTAATCATAAAAACTTGGTCACAAACTTCCTATAGTTTTAGTCAAATTTGTTTGGAAGTCATCAACTTGACATTCACTTTACATGTTTTGAAAAAAATACTCAAGTAAAAATGATAAATATCCTCTCTGGAAAACAACGTGGTTAAATGGGACATGTACAAAAATGTAAATATTTAATATTGGATTACGGTGAATAAAAATGATTCTCATTTCATACATTTTTCTTAGCCGGAATGCATATATAATTATGTTTGTTTGTTGTGCTTGAAGGTTGTTTTGTCGTTGAGCTATAAGTAGAATTTTGATTGCCTTTCTTTAACACCAGCCTGTAGAGTCCCTTTCAAAAACTATTTGCCAATATATGAAACATGATATACTTTATATCTATTTCACTATGTATTTTTACGTCATTCCTTGTTCCACTCATATCATCATGATATCATGTATTTTTACGTGTTCTCGTATCATTATCAATATTGTTCAATGTTACTGTCATTCTCTATTTTGTTTCTAGAATTGACACACAAGTTATAAGCATTGATTGAGTGACTCCTCAATCAACCGAAATCACCATGTCCTATTTGTCAAATGATGTCTCTGTCACTATCACAATTTTTGTCATTCATGATATTATTTTTGATTAAGGTGATACATGTTACTTAAAACTTATTTGATCATATCTACACCTAAAATATCCTCTCCTTATTTTCTCCTTGATATAGAATATATTTTAATCAGACCTAGATATATGTCAAAATACCTTCCCAAATTTATCACCTCTCAAAAATATAATAAAAATTATTTACTCGAGCTTAAACGACGAGGCTCAATAAACAATGATTTTTCATGTATGGCATGTTTTCTCATAATTACTCAAGTGTAACATTGAAAAGGGGGTAAAATAATGCTAGAAAAGAAAGCATTACGTTTTGTTTTGACCCTAATACATATTGGTTTTTTTAGAATTTTTTATTTTTTCCCATTTAAGTGAAAATTGCACTCATGTGAATAATGTGAGTGAGATGAAAATGATATGGTGGGACACATATAGAAAATGTTATTTGGTGTGGGATACTGTAAGGTTTCAATTCCCACCTTTTTATTTCCAACATTCCTTTCATGTATCTCGCCTTATCTAACAAATTAAACATTGTCCAATCAAAATCTTTAACTCCATGAATAATTAAATTTTAAAAAATAGCAAAGATCGATTGGTAGATAAAATGTTCATGTCACTCATATGTCCAACCGATAAAGGGGCTCAATTATCAATGATTGTTCCAGCATCGACTAGTTCTCTGCAATTACTCAAACTTAAATATGAAAAGCATGCCTGCAAAGTGCTACAAGAAGCGAGTATTGTGGTTGGGTTTTGAACTTGGTCCGTATTGATTTCTCACCTATTTATATTTAGACCCTTTTAAGCTCACATTACACTAACGTGAATAATGTGCACGAAGTTGAGATGATTAACTAGAGCACATGTAGAAAATGTTATTTGGGTAGAAACAAACTACTTTGTGGAATAGGTGTGGGATATGTAGAAATTTAATTTCCCATATTTTAATTTCCAACATTTCATTCATGTTTATAATTTTCCTATAAAATAGAACATTTTCAATCAAAGACTTTTTATGCAATGAAATAAAATAATAGTAAGCTTGATTGATAGATAAAATCTACCTTTCTCTTCTATGTTTGATCACTTGAGGGGCTTAGTTATCAATGGTTGTTCGTAAACCACCTATTTTGTACTATTATTTGATCTTTCCACTTTGGAACAAAAGGCTACAAATTACTGCAAGACATAATCATTCTTGTTGGGTTTCAACCCTAAAACTTTTGAGTTTCCCCATTTTTATTTTTCCTCTTTATGAGATTGAAGTGCTTGAGTGAAACACATATACCATGTATTTTTTGGGTGGGAAAATCTAACCCATGGACTTGGTGTCATTCATGCAAGCATTAAGTTCACACTTTTAATTTCAAACATGTCATTCATGTTTGTGTCTTATCTACCGGTTTCATGGAATTGGACCGTAGAAGTTTGGAGGATGCTTTGAGGGGTTTCACTTAGTAAAAGTATGGTATATAACATGTTCATTCGAAGGGTATTAAAGAACACCCTTAATGCTAGTTTTAACATCTAATTATTCAATTAATAATATCCCCTCCCATATATTAGTAGAATGAAAATTCCCCTATTTTTCCATGTACATTACTTACCCATTTTTCTATTACAATTTTGTTTACCCCTTTTTATTTCTACCCTAATATATCAAATAGAAAATATATCATGTTTCTCACTCAATTATTATTTTCTTAATGTGCATTTTCTCTCAAAGAGAATTTGAAGCCACTCAAGACCTATTACCAATTACCTATAAATGTTTATAATATTTAATCATTTATCAATAGTTCTTTAAATAATTAAGATGGTGAAATAATATCACTTGTGTTCGAAAGCATACTCAATCCTAGTTTTCTTCCATCTTATTGTTTTTTCTTTAAAAATCTCTTAATTGAGATTTTCTTATTCAAAAAAATATTATAATTTAACTTTATGGCCACACTCCTTTTGCAATTTTAAAGCATTTTATTTTTAAAACCAGGGGTTGAGATATTTTATTTTTATATTAAAATTAAATATTTGTATCCTTGGCCCATCTCTCTAACTTAACCCCAATACTTGATTCAAAATATTAATAAATTAAACCCTTTCACCCCTTCATGTCTACTTGGCATATTGACTTTACTTTTATTAATTTTAATTACCTCAATATGAATGAACGTGCTAAGATATTGCCTACCTAATGAACCCCCATGGGAGGATGTTGGATTTAAAATATGTGAAGTCCATTCATTATCAACACATTGGTGTCAATTCTAATAATTTCTATCGTAGAAAAAAATTTTACCAATTATGTTGAATGTCTGATTACAATGTGGAGGAGGCTCGAGACAACCTAGAACTATGTTGCATTTATTTATCATGTCCAATCTGCAAGTATTTAGAATCCTCAATGCCCTCATGATTGTTGATGAGGGAAACCCTTTTCATGATTAAAAACACATTACTTACTTTCCTTCTCTTCTCCATGCTTCATTCCTCCACCCCTTCCCTTCTAACGTTCACAAAGGAGATATGCGACATTTTTCCTTAGTTATAAACAAGGAACAACGTATGTCGTATTTGATTTCGCATGAATGTTTTTGTTCCCAATGTTATATGACCGACGTAAATAGACTTTGATGGACGTCACCACTAGGAATGTTGTTGAGAAAAATCCTAATCGCTAACTTCATAACTAGAGATAAGCCCTTATTTAATATTTACATGAAATCACTACCTAGGGCTCCTAGGTCGACTCCACATCTTCCTATCTCTTATGTGTCCCATGAAACATGCATTCAAATTCCCATCTCATTTAGGTGTGTTCGAACCTTTGAATAAATATAAGGGCTGAATTTCAAAACAATTATTCACTTTGACTCTATTGTTCGTCCACTCCTTGTGTTCTCGAGATATGTCCGCCAATATTTACTTCGCCAACATACTCACCACGTTTTTTCTCCTTCACACAAATGACAAAAATGTTTTGTGGTGATTAGAGTGTATACTCCACCTCTTTGCCATTGTAGAATGTCTATCAACATAATAAATGTGTGGTAGAAGGAGTTATTAAATAAGAACAATTAGATTGTCAATCATCACTCATTGTTGAATAAAAACGAGTTACAAGACCCTTTGTATTCTCAACACTCAATGAGGAATGGTCATTTCAAGGTATGGTCACAAAGAGATCAATGAACTGATATTGGAAAGGCGGATACCTGGTAGAATGTTTCACCACAAGGCCGAAACAACCAACTTGTTTATGGCTTATGCATAACATACGGACAATCGACATTAGAACAAAAAAATTAAGGAACAATATAAAATTTATCCCTTATCCATACTAATATTGGTTACCTCTAAAAGAATCAGGGGCCACTTTCGCAGTAGATTGGAAAGAAATATATATTATTTTTACTAATCATAATATTTAAGTATGACTACAAATAGATTTCAGCCAATCAAAAAAATAAAAATAAATTTACTACATAGACTGTTATATAGGACTTACATAGACTGCTTACATTTGCTACCGATGGACGGATCTAACTACCAATGGTTCACGTTCAATGCAAGAAATCCATTGTTTACTGGTCTCTATTGTTAATTTTAGTTATATGTATGGTTGTGGTTAAATGCATCCACTGTTAACCTGTTTCCATTATCAAGTTTTATTACCGCAATTTACTTGATATTTTGGATTAATGCAAGAAATCCACTGTTAACCTGTTTCTACCATCAATTTTTATTGTTGCAAATTTTTAATGGTTGTTGGAGTTTTTAACGGTCCCCTAAACTATTAAAATTATTTTCATTTCATTTCCCCGCTGTAAATTAAAACAGACGTGAATGATTGTTATTTATTCAATGGTCTGCCTATGTACAACTGGGTACGTAGGCCATTTGTGATTTCTTGAACGGTCGTCCCATTACAACTGAGAACGAAGGCCTGCATTCATCTGGAATAGTAAGTATATCACCGTATAATGCCTATCGGCATTATTATGCACCCACATATGTAGGTCAAAATAAATTACACAATAAATATTGCATATAAAACAATTATATATGTACTAAAAGATTTAATATTGTGTAAAAAAGGGCTAGGTAAGTTGGTGATAGCATTCATTGCTCTCCACCCATGTTTAAACCCCACAAATTCACACATGGTTATGGTGGCCCACTAACAGGACATATTATTTTTTATTTTGTTCTTGTAATATTTTTCATTCCCAGTTTTTATGAATTATCAAAAATTACGTCATCATAATTCCTATAATTTTCATAAAATTTATTTGTTGGCAGTGGTCAAAATATTCACTTGCACATGTTTTTACAGTGGTAATATCCCATCAAATATTGTTGACGAGTACAAAAATGCAAATATTTAATATTGTTGTCCAATTTCCATTTTAGGTTTACACCATTAAGAAATATAATGGATGTGATGATGCAATGATCTTCGATATTTCTACCCTTATTTAATTAGTCTCATAGTCATATTATTACCCTTTTCCCATTTTAAACGTTGAACGCTTTCATTCATATATTCACTCTTTTCCTTATTATCTTTCAGAGAGATTGCGGTGAAGAAAATAGTGGATGTAAACTGTATGGAGAATACTAATAATCATGGCGGTGGTCCTGAAGAGGTCAAGATACAACTGAGAGAGATTGCAGTGAAGAAAATAGATGATGTAAACTGTATAGTTAATATGTCCAACCATGAAGAACCTTTGAGTCCAGCGGCATGCATCGCCTCTGATAAATTATTTGACAGTTACATCTTGGGCATTGTGGGATTCAAGAAAGAAATCGACGTCAAGTTATTGAAAATTTCACTGCAAAATAATCTGGTGGAGCACCAAAGATTTTCAAGCGTTGTGGTTAGTATTTAGCCTCTTATTTTCCCTCTTATTTCTCAAACACCTTCTAGATCTATCCTTTATGTATGATAGAGGTGCCAAGAATTGTTTAATGTAAGATTTATGTGTGTGTGAAATGAGTTGTCAGTTTTATTGTCAAATACGTGGCAGGTCTTTGTTTTATGGGCGATATAGGCATTTGAGAGTTGTTTGATTTAAGATTTATATTTGTGAAATAGTCGCAGATACAGAATAGGCCTTCCAAAGGCACAAAGAGGTGCAGTAGCTAGTGCGCCTGTATTTGACACTTGTTTGATATAAGATTCATGTCGGTGAAATGGGTGCAGGTAAAGGATTGGAAGAACAAGCTTAAGTGGTCTCTAAGAGAGGTGGTGATAGATGATCATGTGATTGTGCCATGTCTGAGCCAGTCCTTTCTAGAAAACCCCAACTTTGTGAATGAGTACACAGCTTCTTTAGCGACTGCTCCTCCTCTCAACCCATGCAGGCCTCTGTGGGAAATTCATGTACTGAACGTTTCTTCTGGGGATGCAGCAGCCACACTTGTTTTCAGAATCCATCATTCACTAGGAGATTGTGTCTCCATGATATCCCTCATGCTAAACTCCACAACCAAAACCACTCATTCAAAATCACCAGCCACCATTACAAATTCACACCAGGCAAATAGTTCTAGCCAGACTATTTCCATGGGCCTTTTGAAACCAATTTGGAATAAGATTGCTGCTTTGTGGCTCACATTCCTATTTCTGGTCCACTATGTGGCCACCCTACTGTGGAAACATGATAGGAATTCATTAAGAGGAGGAAGCAGAGCGGCGGTTTGTCGAAAGCGTCTGGCTCATGTGACTTTGAGCATGGATGATATTCTGTTGGTCAAAAAGGCAGTCAATGGGGTGAGTACTTTTTTAAGAATTTGGTGTATGAAAAATAGACTTTCTTTATCTTAGTGTTGAGAGAATAAATTGTACTCTCTTAAATTCACTTAAAATTTTTCAGAAATTCATTTTTTTTCATTTAATTTGTAAATGAAAGTCATTGCCATAACACTAAAAAAATAATGGTGTCTGGTAAAGTAATTATAAATTTGTATATATTTGTAGCCTTTTTAAATTGGAGATTTAAAAGTGTATATATATAGACTTTCTTTAGCTTAGTGTCGAGGGAATAAATTTTACTCTCTAGAATTCACTTAAAATTTATTCATAAATTTTTAATTGATTTTAGAATCATTTAATTTGTAAATGAAAGTCATTGCCATAACACTAAATAATGGTGTTTGGTAAAGTAATTATAACTTTGTAAATACTTGTACCCTTGTTTAAGTGGAGGTTTATATATATATATATATATATATATATATATATAAACTAATTTCTGTTCACTTAGTTTAAAAATTAAGTTGGTTTTTAAGATTGACTTGTTGACCAATTAATGAAAAAACATCCAAAAATGCATAACCAGCCTAATGGCTGATCAACAATTTAACTATGTAGACATATGTAATGGTCCATTAAAAATCAGATATAAACTTGTCTACCTTGTTCAACTTAATACTAAAGATTGAGAGGTATCCATCCAATGATTTTTAGAATTTTCTTCTTGTATAGTCGGTGTTTAATTACCAAAACTTTGTTACAGGACTCTCAATGATGTGATTATGGGTGTGCTTTCATCTGGATTTGTGCGATATCCGAGAAGAAGGCAATATGGTATGATAGTAACTAATTACTTTTTTGTGCTCCAAAATCATATGAGAATCAAATACAATCCCATTGTTTTCTCCACTCCAAATTCCAAATAAACTAAAGAGCTAACCTTGAAGAAAAATGATTGCAGTAGCAATCCCAAAGATGAAGAACACGTGAATGTTCCATTAAAGTCAACTGCTTGAGCAATGGTTGCGTGAACATGAGACGTTCTCCGGTGCTCAAAGTAGAAATGATCTTTTTGTTTTAGTTTTTGTAATGTTTTGTGGTCCTTAACTTATATGAGCATTTATGAGTGTGATTGAATGATATTTGTCGGATTTGGACAAAAACATGAAAAATCCTTCGCAATCAATGTGGGGTAATAAATTAGGTTTAAGGTTGTTTCCATTACCAATCATCCATTATGAAGACCCACTTCAATATTGTCGAGTTACCACGGTTATTTCCAGGCTAAAAAAGTTGTCTTTAGAGGCCTCCATGACATTTACACTAGGCAAATATTATCCAACTAAGGTAACACTCCTTATGCTAACCCATAAGATAGGCATTTGTACTTTTTTATATTTTTTATTTATTCCTTTACTCGGTGGGAATTGGGAAGAGTGAAGGAGAATAGTGTTTGGTAGGAGAACAACTTAATTTGTTGTTATTATTGTGTGCATCGTGCGTGTTAGTACTAACTCTTGATCTATGGTTTATAAGTCTTACAGTTTATATTATATCACTATGTTAAATTTATTTCTTTACAATAATTTATAAAAATTTACACTCTAAGATTAATTTATACTCAATTATTTAATATAAGTGACATTTTGACAATCATATATTTGTTATTAAATTTTTTTTTTTTTATGAATTTAAATAAATTTAATTTGATATGTGGTTTTTCCTCTACCTTTACAATGAAACAATAATTACATTTTAGTTGACTGATGCTACATGGTTACGTAGATAGGATTTTATAATTTTATATCAATTTAATTGGATACATGTTTTCTCTTCCTAATAAATACTCGCAATTTAGAGTTATTAAAGGTCTTTAATCTTTGATTGGGTTAATGAATTGACAAAATTATCAACCTAAAAATCACATATGTTTGTAAGGCTAATTTGGCCAACCAATCAATGATAAATCTTTCTCAAAAAGTGGTAAACAACCCATGGGTTGGTTGACTAGTCAACCTTATAAACACATGTGATAAATAGGCTCTTCTAAAAAAATAGTATCTTCTTTAATGCTATGGAATCGACAACTCTCAAAGTGATAGAATTTTATAATTTTATTCTTTCTATCAACCTTTTTTGTTAATAGAGAAAGACTTCTATCCTTGAATATATTTCTCATTATTTCGAGCTTATTTTTTTAACAACGTTGTTTGAAGATTTTCCTCACAATTAGTTTTGAATTACAGCTTGGCAAGATATTTTTCCAACAAAGTAGCATGAATTCTACATTAGGCTTCTCCAATGTGATGGGGCCAGTAGAAGAGGTTCAATATGGTGATAATCCAATTACTCACATTATTCCCACACTCAAGTTAACTATTTGGTCAAGATACCAACTTGAATACATTTTTTTATACAATATATAATACATATAAGTTACATGCTTTATTAAAACACATATACTTCATAGATTATTATTTAACAAACAATAATAATGGTTGTAGAGGCGAAGGATAACATTAAAAAAGAAATTATACTTTGTGTGTGTGTAGTCGATGGTAGTACATTTCATCGCTTACGCAGGAAGGAAAGATAATAGCATTGGTGTCGAAGAGGTAGTTCCAGATCCACAACAGTTTTGCCAGATTGTGCAGATGCCTTCAGACTTATGAAACAAGCCACACTTGCATCTCAGTAACTTAGGATGTGTACTTGTCATTTAACCGTTGTTGAGTATATTTAGGGTAGCTAAGTTTATTTTTTTTATTAATAAAAAGTCATGGAATGGCTTCAAATAAAAATAAGAAATTCATACAATGGTTGGGGTGAAAATGATATTTGTGAGATATTTTTAAAATAGAATAAAGTCATGCTATGCATGTTTTATATAATTATATTGGATTATTATTAAAAAATTATTAGCTCTTTTTTGATGAAAAAATATCTTATATTATGTCAAATGCAACATGATACAAGTCTTTTCCAACAAAAAGTGGTATGAGAGCATGCTCCAAAACCGCAAAGACATGTAATGTGTTAATAAATACATGTAATCTGTTAATCATTTTAATAATTAGAGGAGTTGGAAATTTTGTGTTGTTGTAAGTTTCTCTTGGGTTGTTTATACAAAGTCATTCTGATGGTAAGTGATTATGCTAAAATGTAATAGAATAGCCTAATCTAATGCAAGTTTTGGTAAATAAATGAATACTTGAAATACTTTAAATAATACCCAACCAAACTAAGGTAGAAAATATAAAACCCTAATGTGCAAATACGGTTAGAAGAGCCTTAGTTGATTCGAGAGAGGTTGTTGGCTTTGTATCGTAGTGGAGATTGACAAAAAAATGATGGAGAACCATTGCAAAAATCCCGAAAAAATGCAGATCTAACAAATTTGACTAGACCGGGGTACTTGAGAAGGATAGGGGCACTGTGGGCACCCTCGTTTGGATTCTAGGCACCTTGGTCTACGTAGATGCTCGAAAACCTCCTCCGAGATGTCGAAAGAGGTTCATACTTGTTCGTCTTTTTCACGTGTATGTCACGTAAGTCTATCAAATTTCCTTGTAAATACGGAGAATGAATGAATCACTTCCAAAACCTCAAACACAAAGTATCAAACCCTAAAAAAAATGTAAATGAAGAGGTTTGACTATCCTCACCTACCAAAATAATGGACTTATCATTTGAGCATTGCACTACATCTCATACCTAATGTAGTTTTGTGTTTGTACAAAATTTGTCCCTAGGTTGCTCTTATGTCGATTGCACGTGGATAGAGAGCAACTAGCTGATTTAAAATGTAAATAATATGTGCATGGAAACAATAGACTACCCTCCTATAAAGTGTGATGTGCATGAACTAGCCTTTGTCATTTTTGTGAAGATAGATGGATGCAAATAAAGATATAGATGCAATTTATGGATGCAACCTTAGATGGAGATAGTAAATGCTTAGTGTTTTGTCCTTTATTATGATCACATAACTTTATATTTATAGGATTACTTCGCTTGAATTTTGTAATTAACTCTCGAAAGACTCGACTATCAAAAATATGTGATGCTCAAATAGATAGAAAGGCTTGAAAAAGTGTGACCAAAGTACAAAGAGGACAAGGGCAACTTAGCTAATGAGGTCCCTAGATCCGGCGTCCTAGTTGGTTGTTGACCTATCCGAATGAAAATACTAAAACATGAAAAGATAGACTCGAGCAAGTACAAGTGAAATACTCAAAGCAAAAGCATAAAGCAAAGAAAATGGCAAAAGATATGGGTTAATTAGTATTTTATTACTTATGAACCGTATAAATAGTAATATGTAGTTTCAAACTAAATAATGACTCAAAGTGCATGATTTTGTGTCTACACTAAATTATTTGAATTTTCAAATTTATAAATATTGTAGTAGTTTTTTATTTTAGAATCTTCAGATTGGTATCATAAGAAGGTTTTGGTTGTAGTATTTGGTTTCAAATATCTATAACAATTGATCATTGAAAAATCTATCCCTTTTCCCATTCTAGAATTTAGTGGATCCGACTATGATTATTGGAACATCAAGATGATGAATCTCTTGACAAGATGACTCCATATGAAGCATGGTATGAAAAGTAGGAAAAATTTAGCGGTGAGTATTCACAAATTAGGAAAATAGTAAAAATTATGGAATATGCATTTGGCTATTTTGATGACCATGTCAAGGACCATCTTTCACCCAAAATTTTCACAAAGAGTAATATTTCCCATGCGAATAGTAAAAAAATTATTAAATCCCAACTTACATTTTTTGATGAATTGTTGCATAATTGACGAGATTTGAAAAAATTGGATCGCCAAGAATTCTATGGAACCTTTGGCTTGATTTTCCAGGCATTTTTGGGAATTTTTTTAAATGAGATTAAATTCATCATATGCATATGTATATGTATATCACTATTACAAGGGGATGTTTTGAGACAATAATAAAGACAAGACTTGATGAAATTGTCTTAAATAAAGACTAAAAATGGTGTATATTGTTTCTATTATTGTCTCAAAATAGGTGTCTCTAATATTGACTCTAATTATTGCTCTCCGGAGACAATATAGATTTCTATATATTTTGTCTCTTGAGAAACAATATCATTTTTGTCTCTCTAGAGACAATATCATTAGTCTCCTTAGAGACAATTCACAATACTAAATTTTTTTCTCTCTACGAGATAATACTAATTTCAATTTTTATTCTCTCTAAAGATGATACAAATTTAAATAATGAAAAGTAAAAATTTCAAGAAAAAATAATAACCAAATATTATACAATGCAATCGATACAAATGACTACATATCCTCTATGATGTCAAAGTGGATTGGTAATTAATATTTAAAATTAAAAACAATTTGATTTGAATCTTGTGCCAAATAAATGGGTCCAAAACATTTTAGTAAAATCAAATAAGATAAAATACAAAAGGGTGTCTAAATGTTCATTAACCCTTCGCATATAATATGACCACCTCTCTATCACCACTTTCAAGCAACCTCCCGCTTCCCTAGTGCTACTTTGAGGTTTGTTTTCTTAACTTTTGTTTTTAGAAAGTCTCTCTCTGCTGACAATTGTCATTTCATGTTCTTCACTTTTATTGTCTCAAGTTTGATATACTATCAATAAGCACCAAGCAACTTGAACTCATATGAAGTCTCCATCAAAAAAATTATGACTTGTTGGGTTTATCAACTTTCACTTGAAAATTTATAACCGACAAACATCTCGTTAAAATACTAGAGGTTGAATTAAACATATAGTAAGAAACCATCAGCCTTTCATAAGAAAGGCCATCTTTAATAACAAGGCATGCCTATACTAAGCCTTTGCATAAGGTGATGGGTAACGTGAAAAGAAAATGCAAAATAACATTGCACTTATACTTGAAGCTATTCTAATGATACAAGATCACATAATAAAGAGTATAGTGAACTCCAAGAATAACTTGACCAAGAGCTTTTGTAGGGCAGATGAGAAAATTCTGTATTGAACTACACAATCTAGAGAGATTGAATAACTTCAAAAAATGTCTACCAGCAGATGCATGTCTGTAAGGAGATCATGATATTGTTCTTTCATGATTATTCTTATGAGGAACAACATAAGTAGTGTCAAAATTCCCAGCGAACGGATTGTCCACATTTTGAAGCCCTTACGTCCCATCACTTTTGGATCCTCATGCATTTAGGAATAGCATGTGATTTTGTTTAAATTAAGCATTTCCTCTCAAGAAAAACAGAAACATACAATATTCTCACATTTTTCTTCTTATATCGACAAGAAAAATGAGATAAAAAGTGAGCTTACACATCCTGGAAGATTTGGCAACAATGAGACTTAGAGTGCCAAGATTTGAAGACCTTTCAAAGACGTTCCCATTAATTTCTATGTGACGTGAGTTCATTTACTATCAAACAATGAAAAATCAACTTCTTATGTTGAATTTAGCCTCGCAATTCCAACTCTACTTATTAAATAATTACAATGAAAATGTCAATAGTTTATAATCATTATTATTACAAAGCCAACTAGAACCATCCAAAGCAAGTGCATATTCTACACAAAAAGGAATGTTCATATAGGTTCCCTGTTTAAAACTAGAAATACTAGAATAAAGAAACAAATTCTCATAAAATATAATTATTGAAGAATATTATTATTACAAAGATACATAAGACTAGGAAATCACACTATTTAACCGTAACCATATGCAACAAATAGGTCTCCAAGCCCATCAATTTACATTTTCCAAAGATACTTCCAAGTCATGTGTCAAAATGGGAGCTTTGGAATGGATCGGTATGAATATTCATAAAGTAAAAATAGGGTACTTAAAAACACTTAATCATAGGAGATGATCAAATTAAAAATACTTGTATCTTAATAATGAACTTTTTAACCTGCAATTAGCAACTCTGTTTTTGTAATGGAGTTTAAAATCCCACATGTACTCTAATTCTGCCTTCATCAAGGAAATGCATTGGTCCTTCGGGGATTTTATCTTTCTTTGTTGAAGGTGAACATGGAATGGCAGTATATGTGAGGTGTTACATTCTGTAACAACACACATAGTTGCGTGGATCGCATGTTGTTAATCATTTACTACAACTAAAAACACACCACTTTGAAAAATTGTATGACTTCCCCATAGTTATGTCCATCTCATCAATGCCTTCCATCTGAAATGAAGTTTTGAGTTTCCATTTTTACATGGGTGCAAAACTTTCAACAATTTTGTGATCATGTGAGGAAAGCTTCCTACTAGCTTTAAGGCCATTTCCTTGCTCTTGTTCATTGGGCATGGAGTCAAATGCATTAAACATAAATATTCCCTTTCGTAAAAATCATACCCTTTTGAAAAATAAACTAAAGCCGATAAAGGATCGGGTAAACTAGACCAAATGCATGAATGCACTTATTGAATTGAAAAATATGAGATGTGCAAGAATTACACTTATTGAAAGGGAAATCCTATTCTAACGAAACACTTTAGGATTTTAATATAAATTTTTAAGAAACATCCTATTCATAGGAATCGGAAGTTCCTTTCAATTCAACTTTGAAAGTTGAAAAACATTGTGCTCCTTGCAAGGTGAAATCATGTAAAGACCACTCTAGATTGTATTAAATTTCATGTGGTTTCCTAGCTTTGCATGATCAACATCCCATTTCAACATAATGTCTCCTTCATTCAAGACTTTTAACTTAGCCTTTTTATCAAATGTTCTCTTGATCTGTTTCTAATTCTTTTTCCATGTTTAGATGAGCTTGATCTCTTAAGTCTTGTATCTCCATTAATTCTTTCATATCTCCATTAATTATGCATAACAAATATGCATTGATTCATTCTCAAGTAATTCCATTTGATGTAGTAAATCCAATGCGGATAACTCAATTGAAATAGACATTTTTACCTCACGTCCATAAACAATCTTGTACTATGAATTTACAACTGATCTTTTAGGAGTCACTCTATCAGCCCAAAGTGTTGAATTCAACATTAGATACCAAGCTCTTTGGTTGTCCCTGAGTGTTCTTATGATGATCTTCAAAATATTTTTATTAGTACTTTTAGCTAATCCATTACCTTGTGGGTAATAATTAGACGAAGTACTCGATAGATACCGTGCTTGACAACCCAATATATTACCTTTGCACTAAGAAATGCTAAGGCATTATCTGAAATGATAGTTGCTAGAACACCAAATATGCAAACTATACCTTCATAAAATGATAAGATTGAAGTCTCGTTAGCTTCTTTCAAAGCTATTTCTTCAATGTGTGAAGTAATCTGTGGCAGTCAAGATCCACTTGTTTCCTTGTGATGAAGGTGGATTTATCATGCCAATGAAGTCAATACCCCACTACATGAAAGGTTAATCTAATGAAATAGGTTGCAAAGGCAATGAAGCTATTTTTTTTTTTCCAACAAAGAATGCACATTTCTTACACTTTTTAATCCACACCATCAATTCAAAGCATAAGGTAAGGCTTTTAATCTCAAATAATTTCATTTTTCTTATACATTCCTTCTAAATAAGTACCGTGTTATAAGTAATTGATCAAACCTTACATCCAACTTGATCCTGGAACCTCCGGATTGAGTTCTGGTTGTTGATTTTAAGGTTATAGTAAAATTTCAAGTTGTTGATACAAAATTGCAACATGTTGTGATGGCTGTAATGAGTCTAAAGCATGTTGTTTTTCCATGTCGAAGAATCGATGTTCACATAATCCTTTACCTTGGACTTTTTTTGCAACACGGATTTCAACATCATATTCCATAACCTTTGTAATCCAACCATATCTCTTCTCATTCATTTCTTTGTTCAACAAGAACACTTTAACAATTGGATGAAAGATTAAAACATGTATCTTATTATTGGAAAGCATGTACTTGAAATTATTTAGTCCTCTAGCTACAACAAGCACTTATTTTTCAAAAAAAGTGTATCTTGTCTCATAGTCATGTAAAATCTACCCAAAGAAAGCAATGGGTTGCTCTATATTTTCATCATTAACCTGAAAGTTAATATGGTTGAAATGGTTTCAGCTCCCAAAGTGCATACATAGTGAAATCTTTATCAAAATTAGGATTTTCCAAAGTAGAATCTTGTGAAATAGATGACTTGATAGCTTCAAATCCTTTTCTTCATTCGATGATCTAAGATAAAGTTTTATCTTTCTTTAACATAGTTGTTAATGGCTTGATTAATGCTGCAAAATCTGGAGCAAATCTTCCAACAAAGTTGATTTTTCCTAGAAAACTTTATAATGTCTTCTCATGATGAGGCAAGGATAGGCACGTGAAATTTTTTTCAATTTCGAAAGGATCAATAACTAAACCTTTCCTAGAAACAATATGCCCAAGTAATTTACCTTCATTGACTAAAAATTGGCTGTAATTCTATGGTATGTTGAGCTAAATTGGGATCAAATCCTCTCAAATCTTGGTATTTCCAAGAAAAAACATCTTTGAATTCTTTACATAAATTGATAAAAGACTATTTTTCAGCTAAGGAACATACCTTTCCAATGAACAATTTCTTTTCATCATCAACTAAGATCTCTTCATAATTATCTACATGAGTTGAGATCTTTCCTTTGTCTTTTCTAAGTTGATCATCTGAACTGAAAATGTCCTATAAAGTAGCAAGTCCTTGAGGTAATTTGTTTGTCTTCATTATTATTCTTAGATAATCCGATCACCATATATGTGATACAAGTTTTTTATTAAATGCAGAAAATTCAGCTTCTTGTCATGTACAAATCTGCAGTTTATTCATCATCTTCGAAAACTTTCTATTTTTCTTCATTATCAAGCACTAAAGGTCTGATAATCAGCTTTATACTGAGCAAGTACAAGTGAAATAATCTTGAAAGCGTAATCATAAATCAAAGAAAGGTGGCAAAAGACATGGGTTAATTAGTACTTTTCTTACTTAGGAACCATATAAATAGTATTATGCAATCAAAACTATATAATGACTCAAAGTGCATGATTTTGTGTCTACACTAAATTATTTGAATTTTCATATTTACAAATATTGTAGTAGTTTTTAATTTTAGAATCCTCAATTGGTATCATAAGAAGGTTTGGGTTGTAGTATTTGGTTTCAAATCTCTCTAACAAATTAATCATGGAAAAATCTATTCCTTTTCCCATTCTAGAATTTAGTCGATATGACTATGATTATTGGAACATCAATATGATGACTCTCTTGACAAGATGACTCCATATGAAGCATGGTATGAAAAGTAGGAAAAATTTAGCGGTGAATATTCATAATTAGGTGAATAGTAAGAATTATGGAATATGCATTTGGCTATTTTGATGACCATGTCAACGCTCATGTTTCACCCAAAATTTCACAAAGAGTAATATTTCCCATGCGAATAGTAAAAAATATTAAATCCCAACTTACATTTTTTATGAATTGTTGCATAATCGATGAGATTTGAAAAAAATCTTGGATCGCCAAGAATTCTATGGAACCTTTGGCTTGATTTGCCGACATTTTTGGGAAAAGTTTTTAAAATGAGATTAAATTCGTCATATGCATATGTATATGTATATCACTATTACAAGGGGATGTTTTGAGACAATAATAAAGACAAGACTTGACCAAATTGTCTCAAATAAAGACTAAAAATGTTGTATATTGTTTCCATTATTGTCTCAAAACAGTGTCTCTAATATTGACTCTAATTATTGTCTCTCCAGAGACAATATAGATTGCTTATATTTTGTCTCTTGAGAAACAATATTATTTTTGTCTCTCTAGAGACAATATCATTAGTCTCCCTAGAGACAATTCACAATACTAATTTTTGTCTCTCTATAGACAATACTGATTTCAATTTTTATTCTCTCTAAAGACGATACAAATTAAATAATGAAAAATCTAAATTTCAAGAATAAATAATAACCAAATATTATATAGTGCAATTGACAGCTACATATCCTCTATGATGTCAAAGTGGATTGGTGATTAATATTTAAAATTAAAAACAATTTGATTTGAATCTTGTTCCCAACAAATGGGTCCACAAACATTTTATTAATATCAAATAAGATAAAATACAAAAGGGTGTCTAAATGTCGTTAACTCTTTAAATACAATGATAAAATAAAAAAGGGTGTCTAAATGTCGTTAACCCTTCGCATACAATATGACCACCTCTCTATCACTAGCTTCAAGCAATCCGCCTTGCTTCCCTAGTGCTACTTTGAGGTTCTTTTTCTTAACTTTTGTTTTGAGCAACTCCTCTCTCTGTTAAGCTGACAACTGTCATTTCATGCTCTTCACTTTGATTGTCTCAACTTTGATATACTATCAATAGCACCAAGCAACTCATATGAAGTCTACATCAAAACAAAATTATAATGACTTGTTGGGTTTATCAACTTTCACTTGAAAATTCGACAAACATCTCATTAAAATACTGAGGTTGAATTCAACATATAGTAAGAAACCATCAACCTTTCATAAGAAAGGCCATCTGTAATAACAAGGCATGCCTCTACTGCGCCTTTGCATAATGTGATGGGTAACTTTGAAAAGAAATTGCAAAATAACATTGCACTTATACTTGAAGCTATTCCAATGATACAAGCTCGCATAATAAAGAGTATAGTCACCTCCAAGCATAACTTGACCACGACCTTTGGTAGGCCAGGATGAGAAAAGTCTGTATCGAACTACACAATCTAGAGAGCTTGAATAACTTCAGCGAAAATGTCTACCAGCGGATGCATGTCTGTAAGGAGATCATGATATTGTTTTTTCATGGTTATTCTTATGAGGAACAACATAAGTAATGTCAAAATTCCCAGCGAAGGGATTGTCCACATTCTAAAGCCCTTAGGTCCCATCGCTTTTGGATCCTCCTGCATTTAGAGATAGCATGTGTTTTTGTTTAAATTAAGCATTTCCTCTCAGGAAAAACAGAAACATACAATATTCTCACATTTTTCTTCTTATATCGACAAGAAAAAGGAGATAAACAATGAGCTTACACATCCCCGGAAGATTTGGCAACAATGAGACTTAGAGCGCCAGGATTTGAAGACCTTCATAGATTGTCCCCTTAATCCGTATGCGACACGAGTTCATTTACTGCTCAAACAATGGCAGTATCAACTTCTGTCGAATTTAGCCTGCAATTCCAACTCTACTTATGAAATAATTACAGTGAAAATGTCAATACTTCAGAATCTGCCAACCTGAACCATCCAAAGATATCCTACACAAAAAGGAATGTTCATATCGCTTCCCTGTTTAAAACTAGAAAAACTAGAATAAAGAAACAGATTCTCATAAAATACAATTATTGCAGAATATAATTATTACAGCGTACAGAAGACAAGGCAATCACACTATTTAACCATATGCAACAAATAGGTCTCCAAGCCTATCAATTTACATTTTCCAGCATACTTCCAAGCTGTGCCAAAATGGGAGCTTTGGAACAGGGTATGAACATCCATAAAATTAAGAAATAGGGTACTATCAATAATGGTATAAATGTAAGATCAGCCAAATAGGGAGCCTGTATGGACCACATGGTTGAAGAGATCAACCAAATTACTACCCAGATCACGAAACAAATGCTTGAAGAATTGATTAAGTAGTGTCTTTAGAGAAATATTATCTGATTCCACAGCTGAGATTCTACTTGAGAGTTATTTGGAAAGACTGTGTACCTATGCACCTAATAAAACTGGATATTTTGAGAGTGGTAGCATGCTATCCGAATCGAGACTACCCCTGTAGATTGTTGTTTCGCTGAAGGATGTTGTTGTTCTGCATTTTCACTGTTTAGGTTAGATTTTCCCTATTTGTTTTAGCGCTGGAACCTCACATTTGTTTGGTTGCTGTTGTGTGGATACTCCCATTGGGGTGGGGAGTAACAATTCTCGAGAGAGGATTCAAAGATCAACTACTAGAGAGAATTCCATAGGAAACTGCTAGAATATTATGTCACATAGTTTGCAGACAATCTGTTTAACAACGGTAGTTGAACATTTTGTCAAAAAGTTCGTAGATAATCTTTTCAAATCATTTGGAATAGTATTTCCAGGGAAAGTTTCCAGTATTCCCTGGTCGTTGATCACCTAATTATTCTTATGGGAAAATCGGGTTTGACAGACCTGATATGCTATTCGCTTTGTATTCTCTCTGCGAATCCGTCCTCTCTGCTACGTGCTTGGGCTCCTTAGACGCTCAGTAATTTCTTTCAAGTTTTCATGCACCAGAAATATGAGCTGCAGATTTACTGGATATATCGGTATTAGTGTGATTCCAAATTTGTCTGCCTAAGCTAACCTGGAGCTGTAATATCAAAGTTATTATTTTAGGTATCAGAAATCCAGCAGTAGGCAAAAATTATTATCAATCCAAATACTTTATTTATATTTCATCATCCCACTCCAATGTTTATCTCTACAAATGTCTTTTGAAAACATACGGGTCTCTGACGGACAAGGAAGGCATGTGTAAAATAGAGATGATGGCAGAAAAATCGAAGTTCAGAAAGGGCTATTCTAAATCTGCAAGGTAACTATAGTCTTATGTACCCTAATGGGTTGGGTGAAACCATATCTAAAGTAAAGATATAATCCTAAGTAGTTTTTAAGTTTTAGGTGAGTGACTCTTTAGGATTTAGTCCATGTGGAGTTGAGGTAGGATCTATAAATCATTATAATTTTTATTTTCTTTTCTCTCTTAGAGAGATCAAGTGAATGAGGTGCATTCACTAGGAAGAAATGTAGGGTGTTATCTGAATATTAAGATCAATGATAAGAAGAAACAAATAGGATTTTGCATAGCAATATGAATCAATTCTATTATTTTCTTTCTCCATAGGTCTGAAAGTAGCATGTGGATATTCAAAAGTAACATGTGGATATTCAAGGGGACCTCTTTAAGAGATAATGTCTAATAATATGATTCATTGCCATCAAAAGAATGATCTTTGAGATATTGAGAATGGTTGTACCAAATTATACAAGGATGATGGCATGAGGTACTGGTCACTAGTCTTGACATGAGAATGTTTTGATAACAATATGAAAATCACTCTTTCTAATTTTTGTTTTCCTCAACATGAAGATATGGTCCCCCGCTGACCTCATCGTAATACAAGATGGTTGGCATGCCCATTAAATGAAACAAATGGATCTATGCTCAAAAGTCTTAATAATAGAGAGCAAAAACAACGTTTTCCAAGGGTGGTGAGATTTGCAAATCCCTTATTCACTAAAACTTTTATCCTTGGAATCAAAATAAAACAGGGGTGGTGAGATGAGGGACACCAAATAACATATTTAATAAAATATTCCTCAACCTTCTCACCTCTAAAAGTAAGAAACTTTTTCTTGCATAAATTTTAACTTGAAGTTCATGAGTATCAAATTGTTTCTTGTGACCTTTAAGAAAGTGAGACATCAAAATAATGACACTTACAAAAAATAGAATTGCAAATAAAGATTCAAAATTTTAAGTATCCATCTATTGCAGCTATTGTATTTAAAATTATTTCCTCTAGAATCTCAATGTAGAGTATAAAAATATAGGAGAGAGTGGGAAACCATGCTTACCACCTATGTTACATTGTACATCTTTGTATCAGCATCCCTTTCTTATACCTAACAAAAAAATGAGTAATAAAGTGTCATTACAAGTAAAACCACCAACTATTAAAGAAATAAATATTTTCAACTAGAAAGCACTAAGGAACTATATAAAATGTCTTGTAAGGCAAAAAATCAATAACATTATTCACAGCTTTTTCCCAACATTCACAATACTAGATGTGTAAATAAAGATATGATAATGTTACACTAGTTCTCATTGTATTAGTAAAGGCAATTTGATTGGAATACAAAGAACAACATAAATCAAGTTAAATATCTTTCAATTATTAATCCCCGCATTTTAGGTTGGAACAAATAATTGGCTTGTGTTGCAAAAATATCATTCTTTCTATTGATATGTTGTTATAATGTAGTTATATTTACTCAAAAATTTTATTGTGCCGCATCAAGTGCTTTACGTCGAACTTCCTATCTACTCTCCCTCACCCTTTTTTCGGTGTGTTCGCACCTGATGTCACGCCTATTTGGAATAAGTGATTTGAAACTATACACCTTGGTGTTGTTTATTGGGTAGTGATGGCTCTATGAATTCTCAACATCTCTTGATTTTTTTATGAGAAAAAATATGGGAGGATAAATTAATTTTCACATGCATATATGTAAAGCTATTTATTCGAAATGATGCTAACTCGTAGAAGGAACATACTTCATCGGATAATTATATTATTATAGAACTAATAATAAAAGTAAGAAATGGTTAAGATTGGCTAATGGTAAAAAACATGGCTCGTAAGTGTAACAAAGGTATCTAAAAATTATGAGAAATAAGATTAAAATGAGTAAAAGAGTAAGATTCTAATAGAATAAAAAAATGAGCAAATACTAAAAGAAGGGGGCCTTTGAGTAGTTTAAGATGAATCTTGTTGTTATGGAGTAACACTTTGCGCAACATCTTCCATTAACAATCAACTATCACATAACTTTGACGAAAGGAATAAAATCATTTTGCAATAAAGGACTTTATGTCGGGTTATGTTACGATCCGAATAGAATCGTGATGTAATTGCGATTGCACTAAGAGGTTCTATAACATATAGAAATTCCAAGTTGGGAACTAAACAAATTTAATTAAGAGACACCGATATAAAAGGAAACAAAAGTAGATAAAAATTATCCAATTATGTGTATAATTCTTTAAAAACATGCGAGACCATCTTCAACTGGACCATATGCCAATATTCAATCATTGGATACAATATTCTACTCATTGTCAAATTCTCTGCTTTTTCTCAAATCAGTTCTCAGCAGAAATGTTGATTATGAGACTCATCATGACCATCACTTCCATTGTTGAAAATGGAACATCGCAATCTTAATCGAAATTATGTTTTCATCTTCATATTCAAAAATTCCCATCTACTACATGGGTGGAAGCAACTTTGTGGAGAAATTTTCAAAAATTGGTTTGAGTTCTTCTGCAATGGCTCCATCCTACGGACTAGCAGAGAACTGTACCTTTATGTCCATTGCATGGAGTCCTGATGTAAGCCAAGTTCTTCCTACTTATAGAAGCCTTTTTCCTTCATCGCATCGAATTTTCTCACGGGCCTGGGTATTGAGATGATAGTTGTTAATCCTGAGACTTGCGAAGAAGTCAAAGCTGGAGAAGAAGGTGAGAATTAGATCTCCTCTCCAAGCAATGCAGAGGGATACTTGGGAAATCCTTGGCTCAAAAATGAGGTATTGTTGAATAAAATATTCGATTAGTAACAGTAAGAATAAGAAATGGTAAGGGAAATTTGGATGTAAAAATAAGATAATAAAACATAAAATAGATTCCATTAAAATACTTTCATTTCTATAAGTTAAGAGTTAAATGAGGAAGAATAGGGATTAGGAAGTGTGAGCACCAACAAGGAAGTAAGGAACTTATAAAATAGTTTAACCCGGAAGACAGGTTTGGTTTTTTAATTTTTATCAATGGGACAAATGTAAGAGAATTGTCTAAACCAATGTTTTAAAACTAGCCGAACCAAAACCGCCGGTTCGACCGTTCAACATATTTAGACATGAATCGTTAAAACACCAGACCATTCAATCGGTTTGGTACTGAACCGACCGGTTTTGTAAGGAACCGGCCGGTTTAGTACCAAACCGGTCCGGTCTCATCTTGAACCACTGAGTCATGTAAAGGTGCATGCATACACCACCGAGTATAAAAATTCATTTTTAATTCAAAATTTTGGCTTCTAACACCTTTCTTACTTGGAGTTCGTGCCATTTTGCTATAAACACCTTTCTAATCTTTCAAATATATTTTTTCTCGTAAAAATGTAATTTTTATGTGTTTTTGGCTATGTTGCCGGATACGTCTGTAATACCCTACCACGGGACATCATTAACACACCAAGGAGTGACTAAAAATTTGGGTATTTTTTTTTGTTTTGAAGTGCTTAATTGATACTAGATCCGTTTCTTAACCTGTAACCATTAATGAATAATTTATACTAATTTAATTTACCCAAGGTTAGCTAAACACTAGCCCAATAACAACTCGATTATATTATTCTACTCAGCATTAACTAGGGTCACAAAACTTAGGTCTACCCCTTTTCTATAGTTAATTTTCCCCTTTATTAAAAGTTTTCCCACACACCCCTATTTATTTTATTTTCCCATTCCCATAAAGTATTCATGACTTAAAGAGTGTAGGGTTAAATGTGAGCCCTAGGATGGATCTAATCTTGACCCTAGATTTGAGTTTTACCCTAAAGTTTCCCTAAACATCTCTATGTTTTTCTTTTCCCTATCTATTCCTCTTCTCATTTTGTTTTGTGTTGTCATTTGCATGTACAGGTTGTGGAGGAGCTCAAGGAGAGAAGGATTCATGGGATTTCTCTTTTGATGAGAGGGATCATACTAATATTTCCTTATTATTTCTTTTGTTTACCTATCCACTAAGATTTCCTCAGATTGGGAATTTTTCAATGGCCATATGATCATTTTAGTTAATTATTTTACTACAGAGGCATTTTTTCCTTATATATATATATATATATATATATATATATATATATATATATATATATATATATATATGTATGTATGTATGTATGTATTCTTAAGAAATATAATAGAAAAACTGAAATAACCAAATTATATAGTTACCATAATGGCAAATTTGTGGATACACACCGCCATGGTAAGGGAATGTATGGCGGCGAGATGGAGATGAGGTTGGACGTGATTTTTGCGAGGATTGGGCGAGAAGCGGTTGGAGACGGGGGAGGGGATGGTGTGGGGAGTAGGGAGAGTGTGGAGGTGCGTAGTAGTGGTGAGAGATAAGGTGGGCGGTTGATTGTTGACGTGACCGTGGGATAGGTGTGTAGGTTTTGGGGGTGTGGCAGCGTGGACGTGGCCCGGGGAGGTGGTTTAGTGGTACTTTGGGGAGGGTTTTTACTAGTTAATTAAAATTTGTTTAATATTTTATATCATAATATAAACCGCAATATAATTTAATATATTATTTTATAATATATGATGGTATTAATAATATGTGACTTCATTCAAATACAACATAGTTATATTATAAATATAATTGTATTGATTCTTTTATATATATATATATATTTGTATTGTATACATTATAAAGGAAATGTTAGTTCAAGTTGTTTAATAACTGATTGTGTTTAGGCATTGATGGGAAAATATGCAATTCTATATTCTTGTTCATTATGCCTATAACAAGCTGATTTAATAGTTAAGGTGATAAGAAGATTGTAGGCAAGCTATTTCAAATGATGGAAGAGACTTAGAATTAAGTTCATAACTTAGTGAAGGAGAGGGTATGTTCATTTTTTTAAACTAATATCTCTATTTCATTTTGGTAATAAGGGAAAAGAGAAAACTAGTTGTACTCATTCACTAAATTTCAAAATTTTAAGAAGAGATACATTTCAAGAATGGTATTTTATTTTACATACAACCATGTTACAAACATTTTTACAAGAAGGAAATCTATATCAAGACTATCAATATTTCCAATAATTCAATTTTCCTTCCAAATGGAATCCCAACAATCCATATTAAGAAACTTTCAACTATCTTACAAGCTTTCATTTCCAAGGGTTTAGGTTCACATAAGGCATAACATAATTCCATGACATTCAAAATACTCAAAGGAAAAACAATACAAGGTAACATGCTAATATTAATGGTAGATTTATCAACAAATGTGATGCTAGTTTACATGTAACTCCAAATACAAAAGAGGATTTTACAAGACAATGAAAGCTTCCACAAAGCCATATTCTTAAAGATACAATGAGAGAGATGTCCACAAAAATATGAAGAAGACAATGAGAAGCCAAGATGACAAGAATCTCCAACTATTTTCCACATTGAGCTCCAACTTTCGAATGCTTTCAAGGAAACCAACACAAGGAGAAAAATCTTGTTTAACCACCCAACCTTTAGGCATCATCACATGCCTTTCCAAGGTTGGAAGACATGCTAGCCTCCCCAAGCCCATGGGAGAGAGAGCTAGCTTCCACAAATTTTTCACAAGATAAAGGGATACAACAACATTACATTTTCACAATCAAGACAATCCCTAACACTAAGATGAACACCAAATTTTGCAAAGAAGGAGAGGAGGAGAACCCATATTCTACCTCCAAAATGGGGAAGAGAAGAAGAGATATCCTAGGTACCAAAAGTGTGGTCCAACATTGGAAGCACACAAACAAGAATCTTCACAACCTCCTTATTCCTCCAAGTCATCAAACCCTCCTTATTCCTCCACCCTTTCACCAAAATCCTTCTTGGGAGGATTTTCAAACCCATTGGGTTTCCTCTCCAAGAATGGGGAAGGGGGTTCAAACCATATGAACCACCTTCCCACCTCAAACCATATGAGGGGAATAAGAATAACCTACATGGCTTGCCCATCAAGCCATGAGATTTGAGAGGGAAAATCCCTCTCTCTTCCCCCATAAACTCCAAAATCCATCATGCCATATGATGGATGGAGAAAAATAAAACACCAAGCATACTCAACAAATAGCCACACATAAGAAACAACACCCACATTTTAAATAAAACAAGGCTACTTAGAAGTCAAAGAACAATAAAATGCCCCACTTTTTGGTATGTTTTATACCTTTACACATGAATTTTCAGTTTCATTGATTTTCTAAAGGTAATAGCCACAAAACCGTACACATTCATGAACTTCCATAAACTAACAAAATGTTGTGTTTATAGTTTAGAATATATGTATATTTTTTAAAAATAAAATTGGTAAAAAATGTGGTCTTTCTCTTAATTTTTTCATACGTTGTTTCTTATGTTATAAAGAGTAATGACTGTCCTCGGGTGGTTTATTTATATGAATTTTTTTTTGACCATAAAATTTTAGATGTATTTTTAAGATTTGAATTTTGATATTCTCAAAAATTTTCATATTTTTTTGACTTATATTTTTCTAATTAATTATTTAGTAAAAATATTTCAAATAAATAGTGTACATATGTCTATGCCAATAAAATTTAAGATTTATATCGAAATTAAGGTTTTTTTCACAGTACGAAGAAAACTTCAATAAATAGTAATTTTATTTTTTTCAATTTTTTTGATATATTCTACTATTTTTCAAATTGGGTTGATTGTGTACTATTGATTGTCCTAAAATACCATATGTTAGTAAAAATTAAAATATAAATAACAAAACAAATTTTAAAAAATAAAAATTACATTTTTAGAAAGCTAATAAAAATCTGAATTTTGTGTCAAAATTTTGTAATTTAACTAGTTTGTTTACCCTAATTATGTGGCACCTAAGTGGCAGATTTTGGCTCACAATTATCCCCCAAAAGGATTTGGAGCCAAAATGTGCCACCCAGGCACCACGTTAGTGCCACTCAGAGGGGTTCATGCAATCATGGGTTCGCCCGAACTACGTTCATGTGAACATGGTTCGCGCGAATCCCTACCACGCCACCAAAGCACCGCAAAAATGTCTCCTTCTAAATTTAATGTTTTACAAGTTACTTTTTTATAAGTAACTTAATATTGTTTGTTTTAAATTTAGTTTTTTACATATATTTTTTTAAACTAAGTTTGTTTTTTTAATTGTTTTTAACCAAAAATATGTAATATTAAATTAGAAAAGTTATTTTACATATTAAATATAAATTCTATTAAAATTAGAACAGTTGTTTTAAAGTAATAAAAACTAAAATTTAAAAATAACCTAATTTTTATTGAGATTTGTATATAGATAGAGTTGCATGCACATATAGTTTTGTATCGAGTTTACTCTTAGACATTCGGATCTATAACGATTTATGTGTGCAGTGAAAATTATTGAAGTGGATGAATCATGGGAAATGCAAAGAATGAGAAACGAAAATATACCGAGGAAGAGAATGCAGAGAAGAATGCTAGAAGATCAATTTGTAGGAAGGCACAGAGAGAAAGAGAGAGAAACACAACAAGTGAAAGACAAGGCTACAAAAATTTGTACATATGTATAGAAATCCTTGATAGATCGTAATTTTTTTAGTTCTAAGGTGTAAATATGATAATATGTTTTTTAGATTGGGTAAAGGCAAGGGTTTTGATAGGATCCCATAACCTAAAACAATAGAAATAATACATGTGAAAATAAATTCATTTGACATAAGAATGATGTCTAAAAAAACTAAAAAAACTAATGGTTATATCATAATGAACATGAAATCATCTTATGTTTCCTTTTAACTTATAATGGCATCCTCTAATTTGTCTATGTAGAGAATGACAAAGTAGGAGAAATTGACAACCATGTTTAATACTAATGATGATATTGATATCTTGTGTAAAACCAGTATGAGTTCGGACCTGTCCAACCACCTTCTCATCAAGTGTCATCAGAAGAATACTCAAATGCCTTGGAATATGTAGATCTCAAAGATGTTGGATTAGAATATATTTGGGAATTCATATTGTTAAATTCCTTCCAACAATGATCAACAAAACAACAATAATCCTTACAAGTATTTGGTTTTTCTTCTTTGATTTTAACCCTAAGTACCAATATGTGGTATATTATATAGTGATTCTACTTAAAACCAATTTTCCTTATTTATCTAAGTTTATTGAACTTGCCCAAGTAGAAATATTTTAAATTGGATTGAAGTGCATTAATGTCGTGGGTGGGTCACTTGGTAATAAATGTTCAAAACATTTGTTATCATGGGATTCCAAATATTACCCCTTATTTTACAATTGACCACTACGTCCTATTTTTCTACCAATACTTTGATAACCAAACTATACATAAAAATTAACGAGCTATACAATTGCACATGGTATGTGTCATCGAAAACAAGGTTAACCCCCAAGTGATTAATCTAGGGGATATAATTGATAGTCTATTGTACCTTTCATTAAAAAAGTGTTACGATTTACTCTCTAATATTGACCTTCACGTGAAAGTATATTTTGAATTTCGAGAGTCATTTTTTTAGTTTATATAATTTATATGTCATGTATTGGATTAATAATGATCTCATATATAGATGTAAATTGACAAAATTTAAATATAACATGTTGTACATAATATGACATTTGAAAATAATTTTTGTTATGAAATTTATTGGGTATAAACGTTATGGTAGATCTTGGTAGCATTGGACACTCTCTTCCCTATTGAGCTTGTAATTACATTTTTAGTGATGTTTACTCAATCTTTTAAATATTGTACAATATTTTTGGGTTTTATGTGTTGAAAGTTTTTCATCTAGGTTTGATTTGAAAATTAGATAGCTCTAACACCTAAATACAATTTTATCTTCGTGAACTTAATATTATTGTTTACTAGATAGTAAGCTAATTTTTTAGATATTAAAGTGTTTACTAGCTTGGTCATTAATGGTGTAATCATATTTGTATGTTATTTTTTTACAAATTTTGGTGTACTCACATGTGTATGTTTATGGACACGAGATCATGATGCGCAACATTATGTTGAAGTGATAAAAAAGTTATGGAATTACTTCCTAAGAAAAATGTGAAACACTTGGTGAAGATGAATTTACAAAAATTAAAAGAATTTTTCCAACAAGAACCACTATCATGAAAGAAAACATCAAAAAGTGTAGAGATAATATATGGTGAATTTGTTAATTTGACTACGATTGCTAGAGCACATTTGTTGGTTACATTCTTGAATCATGTTGAGATGAGGGATACATTAGAATTGTTGGGTGTTGATTTTAGATGGAAAAATTCAAAACATGTAGAAGAAGAATTTTTGGGAATGTTTCTAAAGGAATAAGTTCTTTGGGTACAAAAACTAGGTCTACTGATAAGAGTATTTCTCGTAGAGCAATATTAACTTCAGTTGTAAGTGAAGATACGACAAAGAATCAGCATGTTACCACCGTTACCAAGGCATTGGGTTTATCTAGAAAGACGGTCATGAGGTATGCAAAGAGGAGGAAGACATTGGATGACTCTAATATGGAAGGAAATTTGGCACTAATGTGTAGAAATCGACATTCGATAAAATAGAGGATAAGATGTGAATATAGTTTCTAATTTTTGACCGAGAGGACTCATCCTTCTCTCGAATGTGAGGGATGTTTTAAAACACATGATAACTCATAATAACTATGATGAACATATAAAGCATTGGATTGAAATAACTCAACATGATATGTACATAAATTTTATTGAAGAAAATCTAGATGTTAAGATTGGACAACGAATGTTTGAAAATTTGAAGTTTTGGTATGTGTGAGTCGATAAAGTCCTCGACACATGTTGTTGTCACTATCACATTGAATTTTGATTATCACTATCGTGTACAAAAAAATATAGATCATGTATATATATTTTGAGGTGTGCTTTCATTTATATCTATATATTTGATATTTGTTTAATTATCATTTTTTGAGATGTGATTTAAAATTAATGTATTTAAAAATCTATGTTTTTTTCAGGTGTATAGAAAATTACAGAATAAAATGCCTCACCTACACATGTCAAAGAATTCATAACTTCAATTCTTTGCACGATATCCGATGATCATGTCGATGATCGTATGACTTGCATCAAAGGTGTCTGTAAAAAGTGTGGGGACTTGAATTTATTGCCAAAAACAAATGAATATTTGGACATAGTTAAAATGGTTTATTGCAAGAGGTGATTAATAAATGTGTGTGTGTGTGTGTGTGTGTGTGTTTTTAAATTTGGATGTTAGATTTTATTTTGATTTTTATGTTTATTGCAAATGAATACATGACAAATTGTCCATTATGAATTGATTTTGTAGGTTCAAATACATAAAATATTCAACAAGGCTTAGAAAGATGCAAGTAGGTTGGATTTGGTAGAAGAGGAAATCCCCATTGCTACATTCATGCAAAGTTTCCAACGTTTAATTAGTCCGTACATCAAACATTCTCACTATTCAAAGTGGTAGGCTACACAATTCAAGACTAATAGAGACACATTCCCTATTGGTTCCATATTGTCCGTGGTTGATTTTGCTGAGAATTAATTATTTTATCATCAAAAGAAATTTAGACGTAGTATTATCATACTTGATCGGAGTTACTATCATGGTTCAAGTATTTTATAGGCAAGCACGCTTGGATTTGATGGGGTTGAAAGTACATATGTGAAGTGAATGATCAAGGAGTATCACTTCTATCTAAGTTATGACAAGGAACATGACACCCACTTTATGCAACATTATTTTGGTTTGTTCTTTCAATATCTTCATCGATGAGGAATACAAATAGATCAACATTTATTTTGGTCGATGGTTACACATCACAATTCAAATCCTCTCACCCTATCTTTACACTCTGTCCTTATCATCGTCATCACAAAATTCCTCATTTATGGAGTTTTTTTTAGAGTGGTCATGTGAAAGGAGAACACGATGGTGTGGGTGCATGCATCAAACGTGCTCTAAAGAAACAAATCTTTGATTATGAGGGATATCAATTGATTGATTCCCACACCATTCTTGAATGGTGTAAGAAACATTTTACATTCGTGTTTCAACCTCACAGGCTTCAACATCACATGCTTCAATATCACACGCTTCAACCCGACAAGCTTCAACCCTACATAGAGTGTTTTGGGAGATAACAGTGTACATGCACATTTAAAACATAGATATGTAGATCTTGATCTGATTTATTAAGTTCTACAAGTTACTAACTTTAAATTTTTTTATTCTGAATTTTGATATTTTTTTAAACTTTATTGATCTTTTGAGCATGATTAAATGAAGGTATTGATCAAAGGACAAAGTATGGATGTGAAAGGATTCCAAATTATAGGTCTTTGCACTCTTTGATGACTATGGATAGTAATAACTGACAATGTGTACAAGAGATTATTCTTGTTTTGTTATGAATGCATGAACAAATTATATTCAGAGTGCGATAGTAAAAACATGGGTGTGTAGGTGAGTGGAAGCAAGTTCCTTTAGTTTTGGATGACACATATGGATCAGATCATGATGATAGTTTTGAAGATGTGCCATTAATTTCAACCGATTATGACCATATATTTGGATTGGTTAAACAAGGTATGTTTTATTTAAAAGGATTGTTTAATTTGATAATTAAATATATATTTATACTATACATGGATCATTGAATGTTTATTTGCATTTTTTTGTAGGTGATATATTTGTAGTCATTGTTGAAGAAGACAATATTGAGAAAGTGGATTACTACTTGTTGCGTTGCACAAAAGAGAGAACAAAGCTAACATGTTAAATAACAAGTGAAGAGACAACATTTTATACTGGCTCGGTTGTAATGCAAAACATACTTACAACAAGTAAAAGCCCTCCAAATTGGGATTTACTTTGTTGATTACAAACTAGAAAAAAAGGTGTATCATTAGACCCATCACATAATTGCTACAGGGTTACAATTGCAGCAAGTGAAGACTAAAACTAGTCAACACAAAAATGGAGACTAGATGTAGAAGACCATGAAAAAAATTTTACAGGTGTCATTGAACAATTAGCGAGAGTCACTTGGTATTATATAGAAGGACATGGAATATTATATATTCATGTCTTCCAGAATTTAAAATATTTTATCTATTTTATTTGTCATTTGGCATACATATTTGACAACTTTCTTGCTATGATATTAAGGATGGGTTCATTAATGATGTAATTTTGTTCCCTAGTATCTCCAATAATATTATTTCCATTTATATATATATATATATATATATATATATATATATATATATATATATATATATATATATATATACAAATGAGTTTTAAAAACTTAGTATTATTTTTTTCCTCTTTTTAGTTTCTCTTTTCCAACATATTTTATAACAATTTGAAACAAGAACTCTTATCATGTCAATAAATCTAACTTGAATCATTTAAAGTTTCATGTGAGCAAAATGATAGACAATTAAATTTTGATATAGACAATAAAAACTACATGACTCTTGTATTAATAAATTTTCTAGAGCTTGTATTTATCCAAATATAATCATTACATGTTTATAAGATCTTTATATCGTTATGATTCATATATCATCTTTGCACATAATATATATCTTAAGTAGAATAAAATCCTAGTTTGGATATTACAAAACCCTAGATCCTTACTAGGTTATAACCTAAAAAAGAGTTTAGTCCAATTGGCTTAAGATTCCTCAACCCCCTCTGAGACAAGCATCGCCTACATATCTATAATATGAAAATTCCTTAAACCTATGGGGTTATCCCTCCCATAGATGTGTGTGCATATATGCATAAATAATGGTTATGAGAAGACCCCAATAAGGCCTCCAACACTTGGTAACAATCCTTGAATTTAGTTATAGTGCATGATTATGTACACTTGTAACTTGTTAGCATGCTCTAAGGATGTGATTATTGATAGCAAAAGACAAAGAATGATTCAATGTATTCAATGTGTTAAAAAAAGAGCAGAGCCCCAAATATAAAGGTTGTGAAGAAGGAGAGGAAGGTGACAGTTATAACTGTCCACCAACAAATACATAACAACAATGTATTATAAACTAAACTAATGCTAACATTCCCCCTTAATACATTTCTCTTACAAATGTACCCCCTAAACAAATCAAACTTCACTTTGCCGAGAGGTTTGGTGAGAATATCTGCAACCTGAAAATTAGTAGGGTAGTACTGGAGCTGAATTTGGTGGTTCAAGACCTGTTCACGAATGTAGTGACATTTGACCTCAATATGATTTGTTCTGTTCATGAAAAACAAGATTTTTCACAAGCTTCAACACACCTTGATTTTCGCGAGTGAATGATGGGAGGTTTCTCTTCAGAATCTCTATATCTGCAATAATGTGGCATAACCAAATAACTTCACACACACTCTCCTTGTGCGGCATGGTATTCACCAAAGGTGGATGAGAGAGCAACAACAATTTGCTTCTTGCTAATCCACGAGATAGGTCCATATCTCGAGATAAAAACATACCCCAAGTGGATTTCTGTCATCAACAGGATCCTACATAGTCCGAGTCTCAGATATCCTCGTAAGAAGAACTGAGTGTTCTTCTCGATACTCTAGACCAAAGTCCACTATACCTTGAAATTATCTCAACACATGCTTTGCTGCTATCCAATGACATTTCTTCGGATCTTGCATAAATCTAGCGAGATAGCTCACTACAAAGTAAAGATTTGGCCTGGTATAAGTCAAGTAAATGAGACTCCCCATAAGCTACATGTAGTGAGTGCCATCTACCTGTGGTGAATCCTAGAATCTAGATAATTGTAAACCTTTTTCCATAGGTGTGGACATTGGTTTACAATCAGGCATTCCATACTTCTCCAGGAGAGTCTTGGCATATGTCATCTAGGAGACGAAGATATGATTCTTCTTGTGCCATATCTCTAGCCAAGATAGTAGTGAAGTATTCCCAATTCAATTCATGTCGAAGGATTTCTTCGATCATTTTTTACATCATCCACAGGATTTTCGAACTTCATGTGATCACAAGATCATCTACGTACAAAACCAAATAAAAATATTTGTTCCTACCTTCTTGATATACAAATTTTTATCCGAGGGGATACGAGTGAATCCATGTTGCAATAGGTGATCATCAATTTTTATATACCATGCCCTAGGTGCTTGTTTGAGTCCATAAAGTGACTTTATCATACGACATACCTTGTGTGGTTGATGCTCGTCTACAAACCCTTCAGGTTGGGCCATGAATACTTCTTCTTTGAGATCACCATTCAGAAAATCACTCTTGACATCCATCTACTGAAGTTTCCATCCATTTTGTGTTGCTGGTGCATGCACAACTCGATGGTTTTGATCTTTGTAGTGGTTGTAAAGGTCTCGCACATAGTCAATTCATTCTTCTTGAGCATACCCCTTTCGCAACAAGTCGTTCTTTGTGTTTGTCGATTGAACCATCTACCTTATATTTTGTTTTGAAAATCCATTTGCAGCCAATGGATTTCTTACTTAGAGGAAAATCGATAAGTTCCCATGTCTGATTCTGAAGTAGGGAATCATATTCAGCATTCATATCCTGTTTCCACTTTGGTAGGTCTAATGCCTCATGAATAGTGTCAGGTTCGGTGCTATCAACAACTGAACTCATGAGTGCAAAATTTACCTCATGTCTTGCTTGAATTCTTGTTCTGACTCCCATAGAAGTGCCTGGAAGTGAGTTCAGGTGTGCATCCCCAATAGTATTCTGGACCCATTTCAAACATTGGTGTTGTTGTTGCTGATGTGAAGATGTGTTTTCCAGTGTGCCTAGATCAACGAATAAATCTCCACTCAACTCTTCTTCTCTCTGAGAAGAATCATCTTGCCCATCATCTAGATGTGTGAGCAATCTATGTGATGAGGTCGATACTAGATCTCCATTGTGTGGTAGGGAGTCAAAGGATGACTCATCACACACCACATCTCGACTCTCGTAGATTTTCTTCGTCTTAGGATCCATGAGATGATATGCCTTTGAGGTAGTAATATACCCCAAGAAAATACATGGTAGTGTCTTTGGATTGACCTTCTTCCTTGTCTTATCTAGAACATGCATATATGCAAAGACAACCAAAAATCTCAAATGATAGATAGAAGGTTTATGACCAATCCATCCCTCTTCCTGTCCTATTCTACAAGATCTTTTTGGGTGCCCTGGTTGAGTAGATACACTTGTTGTGACTGACTGCTTTCCCAAAACTGATCCTCCAACTTGGCGGTGGAGAGCATACAACGAGCCATCTCCATGACAGTCCTGTTGTGTCACTCAAAAATCCCATTTTTTTGGGGCGTGTAGGGTGCAGTCAGATGTTGTTGAATGCCATGCTACTTCAGGTATGCTAAGAACTTCTTCGATACAAATTCCCCCCCTTGATCTGAGCAGAGGAGAAGGAGAGGCTTCCCAGACTGCCTGGTGGCTTGCTAGTAAAAGGTTTGGAAATTGTCAAATGCCTCACTCTTCTTCCAAAGGAAATATACCCACATTTTCTATGAGTAATCATCAATGATGAGCTGAAGTATTCAAAACCTTGGAAGCTAGCTGACAAGGGTCTACATAGATTAGTGTGTACAACCTGAAGATGCTCCATAGAATGATAAGAGCTTTATTTGAATGGACCTCTATGTTGTTTTCCCGTAAGACATCCCGAGCAAATAGGTAAGGAATGGGAGAGTGGAGGAAGCCCTCTTACCATTTCCTTGGCACTAAACTGATGCAGAGTCCCAATAGAAATATTACCATATCGAAAGTTCCATAGTGCAGTGGACTCTACCATTGAAGTAGAGAGAGCAATGTTATATGAAGTGACTGCATCCAGTGCAAATAGATGGCCCTTCATAAATGCTCAAACAATAATTGAGTCTCCCTGGGAAATGATGTAGGACTTGACCCCTTTCTGAACAAATAATTCTACCCACATTCGATGATTAAGAAGCTGACTCACAGACAAGAGATCTGAGGTCAAACCTGGAACATATAGCACCTTCGTGAGTGTACATCTTCATGTCCCAAGAGGAATGATGACATCACCAATCCCCGCTGCAATATACTCCTGATTATCTGCAATGGTGATCTGATCTCCAGTGGGCCGGTCACTCAGGGTATGGAACAACTTCTTATTGTCAATCATGTGTTTACTGGCACCCAAATCAATCAACCGTGACACTTTCTGCGGCCGTGTGAAGTCTACGAGACTAGGACAATGTCTGGATGAGTTGTGTTTGGAACCTCTTCATCGAGGAGGCATCCTGCTGAGTAGTAATATGACCCTTCTACCTCTGATTATGAGCACACCATTAGGATTTCTTGGAATATCCTTGGCCATAAGTGCTCTTTTTTGCTAGAGTTTCCATGCTTACGACCGTTGTAATAATAGTTCGCAGTCGTATGTGTATTCATGGAGCAAATGTGTCACCATCGATCCACCTTGTTGTTCTATCTACTTCTGGGGTGGCCATTGTGGTGGCCACTGAGAAGGTTACTACTGTGGATGTTGCTTCTAATTTTGGAGGGTGACTGCCCTTTCTGAGGCTTATGCTTTTTCCTCGTAATGAGAGCCTTGTCTTTGAAGGCTTCTTAAACATTCTTAATGGCTTCTTCCTATTGGATATAATTCACCAATTTGGCAAAACTCACCTCCTGTTGAGTGATGGACAATGTGGTGATCTGGTTTCTGAAAACCGGGAAGGAAAAGCTCGCAAGGTGAGTGGGACTAGCAACTTGTCGTCCACTTGTTCACCGAGAGTAGAAATTTCTGCACGTAACTCAGCCACACGCCACAAGAAGGCTTCGACTGATTCACCATCATCCATACTTATTGTGTGAAGCTTTTTCTAAAGATGTAGCATCATCATTATATTCTTGGCTTCATAGACGGTACACAATGCGGCCCATGCCATAGAGGAAGTGGTTGCTTCCCGAATGTGAGGTTGAACCTCATCAGAAAGGCTCAGAGTGATAAGCATTAATGCTTTTGCATCAACCTTTTCATACTTAGCCAATAGACCGAAGTCTATGGGAGGGGTGTTCATGCCAAAAACAATCCCCCAAAGATCTTCAAACTAAAGAATTGTCTGCATATTGGTTTTCAATACGGCAAAATTTGTCCCTTTCAAGAGTTGGGCATCGATAGCAATATTTTTGGAGCAGACATTGTTGGGTGTTTCACACTACACTTATCAATTTAGGATTCTTATCAACGTAGGATTATTCTCTACTTCAGATATGTAGCCAAATGCTAGACAAAACTGGTCACAATGCACACCACATCCACACGTTCCAACGCCAACAATCAATAGGTCTTCAAATCACCACGCAATTCTTCTTTCATGAAAAAGAAATACTACCATGTTTCGCTTTTAGGAAAAATACAAAGAATAACTTTTTCTTTGCTTCCAATGTAGTAACAGATCACTGCACACTAACATCCACTTCTCCAAAGACATGTCCAGTCAACTTTCCACGTAGAAATGGAGTTGTGATTTCTCCTTCAGGCAGGTCTCCTATACACAGGTCATCAATCACTAGATAAACTTCCACGTAGGCCCTCCCCATGTGCTCAGGTTTGGTCACTGGCTAAAGAATTAATGCCATGCCACAGTCCTAGATAACTCCAAACAAATATGCCAAAGAGCCACATCCAACAGTATCTAGGTTTCCAATGCTGCAGCAGTTCAGTAGTCTTATGCTCAAAAAGATTTAAAATAGCCACTCAACCACATACTGCCAAACTCCAAATCAACCACCACGTTTCTAGAAAACATCTAAGCAAATTCTTCACGCCAAGGAATGTGTGGAAGCTCTGATAGCAGAAGACAAAGAATGATTCAATGTATTCATTGTGTAAAACAAAAGATCGAGCCCCAAATTTAAAAGTGGAAGATAAAGAGGAAGGTGACAGTTTATTAACTATCCACCAACAAACAATGTATTATCAATAAACTAATGCTAACAATTATGTGATATTTTAATTATTAGGGCCTAAAGCCCTTAGAGTTCTTTAGAATGAAATCCTTTAGATGTCCAAGGAGTTAAGAGATTCCCTTAATAAATAACATGTATGTGTTTATATACACAACTTGTGTGAAATATTTCCTTCTCAATTGACCATAAGATGATTGGTGTAAGGTGTGTATTTGAAAATGTGACCATTGAAAGTGCATGGGTCAAAATTTTCAACTTGGGTAAAAACATTGGTCATTTCTACCCTTGTCACTCGATTCTACCTAGGTTTAACTTGGGACCTAATCTCATACATGTGTTGAGTGGATATGAGAGTGCAGATGTGTTCATTGTAAGTTAAATTGGTTCATAAAGTGCTAAACTCAATGAAAAGTGTTGATTTGATGGAATCATAACATAGGAATTGAGCGGGTGTTTTTTACAATTAAATCAATTTATGTGTAAATGGGAGTATGTTGGGGTAGATGCCAAATAATTATTTCCAAGTTCCTTAGGTCCAAATTTTTGGTCCTACATCTTGCTAACAATTGTTTACATGATTTGGATGTTATGTGAGTCCACATACCTTAAGACAACTTAGGTACATGTACATCATTAAACTAAATATTAACATACATAATAGGGTCTATGTCACACGCCATTAACGCTTATTAGAAATTTTATTATGTTGGCTAATTATTGTTTTGCATTAATCAAATACCCTTTGGGAAGGTAAGTCATTTATAATGTTCCCTCCTCAACTCTTGTAGTCATTTTTGTAAGAGAAATTAATGGAATTTTGGAGTTCAAAGGAAACGAAGAGACAAAAAAATTCCATGCCAAAATATTTTCATGAGCTCGTGATCATAGCCCTAAAAATATTCTTGATGTTTTACGTTTCCTTAAATTCAATAAATTATGCAATTATTTGGAGCAACTTACTTTAGTTGCATATTATTTTAGTTGAGTCCCCTTTGAGAGAACCTTCAAATCATGGGTTCATGATGCATGGATTATGCCTCACGGTGTCAAGCTTTACAGAAATAAAATCTTAATCAAGTGTTTCTTTTTGTTCTAACTATAACAATGTTGACCATTGTAGAGATATCATAGCTAATGGACCTTGGTTTATTTGAAACATAATTATGATTTTTCCCATTAGAAATGGTATTTTGTCATCATTGAGAAAGCTAATTCATCATTGTCATATATGGTATAAGGTATTTTGTCATCATTGTCATAGGGTTTGATAAACCTAATTCGTAAGGACCTTAAATTATTATTATCAATTCAATTTAACTAATCCAAAAAAATAATATGATTGATATTAAAAGTAATAAAGAGTTTTGATATAAATTAATGTGTAAACTAAACATTCAATACACATACATATAATTAATAAAATATGCAAAATACATTTATTACTTGTATTGAAAGATATTATGACTCAAGGTTAATAATATTACAAATGGTGGTAGAAATGCGAGTGAACATATTACAAATGCAGATGAAGACTTATTACTCTTTATGAGGTAGGATGGCACGAGTTGTATCTCCAAATAATTTGGTTTACAGAGAGGCATTTTACATTAGGTGTTTTAATAGTACAAATCTCCAAATAAAGTCAAATTTACAATTACATTAAAATAGTATAAATCATGGAAATGTATTGCATTACATTTACTTCATTTTCCATCATTTCACACACCTGTAACAACACATGAGTTTATATTTCCCGAGTTTAAGAGAGATGATAGATAAAGAGAGGGAATCTATTATTTTCACAAGCTTTTAAGTTACTATAGAGTTTTAGAGTGATAGTTTAATACTAAAAATGTATTTTGAAAATATTTCACAAGTGCATAAGTAAAGAAGCATTCACTAAGCAATGGAAGGTTTAATGTAACATAAAGTATTACTAAAATATCAAAAATCATGTCTAATGACTATATACATGTCTAAAATCTCTAAAAGTATGTCTAAAATCTCTAAAAGTATGTCTAAAATATCAAAAATCATGTCTAATGAGTATATACATGTCTAAAATGTCTAAAATCTATAAAATATCACTGAAGTCTCCTCCATGGACTAGGGAAAGTGCCAGACCCCTCACTACGCTCTGTTGCAACCTACATGTTAAAAAAAGGAATATACACATCATAAACCATATATAGCATGTACCATATATTAAAATATATAAGAAAAATTCTACAACAATTTCTTTATTAATTCAATACATCATATAACATGATATGTACAATTGATTACCTCAATGATCTATCCCTAGGCGAGATGTTGGGAGTATCTACACTATGTGTAGATCTTTGTCCCATAGATCCATGTGAAACAAAATAAATTAAATGTAAGAAGTTGATAAATAATTTTTTTGAATAAAGTTCATTAATTTCAAACATTTCAATTTAGATTAAATATTAATTCTATTAAAACACATATATCTATACCTCTAAAGAACGTATCTCCAAATCTATGGGATTGTTGCCCATGACCTCAACACCAGCAAATATGTCAAAGCAAGTGATCCAAGCCGACTCGGCCCGTAACATCAAGATCCATGTTGTGTTCCGTCAAGAGCTATGTGTATGTCATACGGGTAGATGGTTTAGGCTATGAAGCTCCACACACTAGAGCAGAAGCCTAAACACAGAAGTACATGTTTACTTTTAATATCAATAAATTGTAAAGTAATGATGAAATAAAATAAATTTTAATTATATTGGGTGTTTAATTTTCACACCAGAATAGAAATGTGCTAAACATCGGTGTGTGATCCCACCTGCAGCTTAGCAGGTAGTACCACGACTAGAAGATACACTCCAAATCTACTCTATAAAATCTAAAACCCTCGATAGTGGAATGATGCAATGCTATGAAATCACCTCATATGCATGCAACAAGTCAGCAACCATGATTCGTTCTAGCCGATGTGCTGATCGAGATCTATAACTAGATCAAATTCATCCTGGGAAATCAAAGATGCACGAGCGTATACTTGGTTGCATACATCACCTTCTACTACTACCACCTCCATTACTAGTATCACATCTATGAAGGTACTGACCCACACGGTCGGAAGATATGAATTGGGTCTTGCGAGCAATTCCAAAGTAAGACCCTCAATAGTAGCCTCATGTGTAGTCATAATGACAGGTGTTGCGACATCTTGAAAGCCTGATAAGAATGGTTGTGGCCTTGGTACAAGTTTTCATGCGCAACAACTGCAGGAGCTCCCTCCTTTCTATATGCCTCCTTGTGGCTAATTCGACCACGCCCTTGCCCCAAATAACTAGGGATGTCTAAATAGTTCACCTTTAGGTTTAGGTGAACCTCAACATGTAGCATCATTATGAAGTATAATGGTAATTGGTCATTATTCAGAAATTGGCCTTGAGAGGCCACAAATCTAGGATAAATCAAAGGGGCACAAAGGGGACATGAACATTTGTTTACATAATATGCCCTTATTTTCCTTTTGTCTACATAAAAACTCCAACAAGACCTCTTAATGACTTCCTTATTGGAAAGTCGTGATGTAATCTCATTATAACCTACATCTCCTAAGACACTTGATTTTAATGAATCCATAAATTTTTTTATTGACTCAATATCAAATGGGTTATATTTTTCAAACTTGTCTCTATTAGATGAAGATCAACCAATATTTTTTCACAATGGGCTTTATACGCCCAAATGTATTTGGTTTTGGAGAATAGATTGCAATTTTGCAATCTCTAAATCATTCCTCTCAAGCAAATTAGGAGCGGAAGAAGCCATGACTTTAAAAAAAAATGAAAGTAAAATTAAATTAATAGTACTTTAATTTTAAAAAATTCCTAAGATATTCTCCTATTTGAATGAAAATAGAAACATGATTTTCAAGCTTCAATGCAAATAATTTAGAAAATAAGAAATTACATATATCTTATAAGTCAGTCATGCATGAGTGTATCGATCACATAGATTTAATGGAACTAAAGGAGGAATTATCTAGAATGTAACATGCAGTTTTTTTAGAATATAATCAAATGCAAGAAACATATTGCACACATCATTGAGTTCCTACGTGCAACATCACACAATAAATTTTGGTGCACGTAATTAGGATACCAAGACATTATAATTTAGGTTTCTTCTTAGCAAGTTTATTATTAACAAATATACCAAGACATTATAAATATACATTTTTTATTAACAAATAACCAAATATAAAGCACAATTGAACTAACATTATCATCAAATGTAATAAACCAAGACATTATAAATATTTATAATAAAAGTTCGTGACTTTATTTAAATGTTTTCATTTAGAGTTTTTTGGTACTAATTTATGATTTCAAATGTCTATATAAAACTTAATATCATTGTAAAGTAGCTAGTAACCAAATTTAAGATGTACGACCTCCACCCACAACCTCTTAAAATTAAGGACACAAAAATTTTTAGAAGAATGTTATTTGACATGATGCCTACAATTGGACACAACCAAAATTCTTATCAAAAGTTAAAAATTAAATGGAATATAAACATGATAACAATCAAAATGAGTAGCTCACATGATCCCTTATTTAAAACAACGAAATGGAAAACTCCTATAGAAAATTGGGAAGATAGGAAATGTTAATTTCCCCCTTATGTGTAGTAAAGACAAAGGAGTTTAATGATGGTGTGCATAACATTATGTGGACACATTAAGAGATGATTTTATAACCCATACTTTGATTTAATTAAGAAGTATTATGTCAAACCCACATGCTAGTACAAATAAAAATAGAGGTTTAAGCTCATTGTGGTTTAAATATTGATAGGTTACATGGAAGTTATTTATAGGGATTATCATCCAAACATTAAAAATATATGCTACAAGGTTAAGGACTCAATAAAAAGGAAAATCTAGGTTGGTCGACAAATCGATGCTTCATGCAAAGTGATGGAAACCACAACTTTATGTATAGTTATGGATGTAAAATTGCTAGGGTTATATATATATATATATATATATATATATATATATATATATATATATATATATATATATATATATATATATATATATATATATATATATATATATATATACTGTTATTTCACCCATACGGGGAAAAATGTTAATGTAATAATCAAACATGATGATTATTCCAATCAAATGACTCACGAGGTTCTTCAGTGCACACGAGAACATTCCAAACATGTTAAATAGGGGAGTTGGGCTTTGAAGGAGGAATTAATTATCAAAAGAAAAATTACAAATTGTACTTGGTTGTCTTAAGTTAAACCATTTTGATTTTCCATATGAGAGAGTATATTTTGACACTCTTTGCAATAATGAAACCATAAAAATATTTTGGAACTAATGTGGATTCACCTACATATCATCATGTAAGAATAAATTTCCTTTTACATTGAGAGATACCATGCTTATTTGGGGAAAGTGAGTCATTGTATAGTGATGAAGAGATTATATTGGACCTTTTGGATTCCTTATGGGGATTGATCAATATTATTAATTGAAATATGATATTAAAATTTCCAATAAAACATAATTCAAAACAATAATCAAATATATAACTATGCTAAAATTATACACTTTAATTACTAATAAATGTGTGTGGTGTCTACATGAAATGTCTTTTTTCAAGATTGACCTAAATAAAAACTAGCTAAACATGAAGTTTTCACATGGGCTTCTACAAAATGTGTTTTATAAGAATTTTTCCATGGTTTGAATGTTTGTGATTTTTTAATTCATCTTTAAAAAAAAATTTAAAAAGATGTTTCATTTTGAATTTTTCCACACTTACAACATTTTTGATTTTGCAATTGCTTAATAATCTTTTCAACAATGAGATTCAATCGATCGCCAATAAGATCATCCCAAGGCCATATGATTGTCAGGTAATATTATGAATTTAGTCAATTGTAATTTAAAAACCTCATTCACATTTGTGTGCTTTCACTCCAATCACATTTAAAAAAAACTTCTTTCCCTTACTAGGTTAAAATGCTACATTCCACTTGACACAAGATTGGAAAGAAACAAGGACGATGAAAAGCATAAGGAGAAGGAGGGCAATGTGGAGCATCTTAAAAAGAGAATATAGGATTTAGAGGTGAATAAAAATATTTAACACAATATCATGAAATGCTTAATGATGGAAAATGTGAATCTCAATTTGATATGTCATCATGTGTCTACACAAATGCCCGAGGGAAATGAAAAGAGTATGATGTGTGAGTGATGTAGGGATGTGGTTATGGAGATTAGGAGGTTCAAGGAGAGGTTACATATGTTGGGGTGGGAGAAAAGAAGCTACAAAGATACCCTTAATAAGGTGGTAGACTTGAGTAGAACAATTATCAAAAATAGTACTACCAATATTTTCATAACGAAGGAAAGTATTAAGAAGAGAAAAGAGATGGGTGAAGAGAGAGGTTCAAAGAAGAGAATCAGACACAAGGCTGAGGAAAGAATCAACAAAACCAAGAGATAGACATGCAAATGTTGGAGGATCACTTGAAATTCTTCAACGAAGAATGGAACATGGTATTTCTTTATTATGATTTATTTGCAAAATAATTGTAAATTTGTTGTATATTTGTTGTTGGTAGTAAGCCTTTTTCCATGGGATATCGTTATATCCATTTCATACTTTTTGTCCTACTTTTAGTCATGTAATGTCTTATTATAGGTTTTTCTAGATGTACAAGGGTTAGGGCCCTTTCAAAAACCCTCCTTTTACCCTTATAATAATAAATTTGGGTTAAAATGTTTTAAACCTTCGGAAAATTAAAAAAATTGGGCATGTGTAAACTAGAGAATAATGTAATTACCATGATATTTTTCCGGCCCCTAAATAATAACAATATTGAAAACACTAAACCTCAATTATTATAGTATCTCCAATAGCATGTAAACTCGTATTGTGGTGTGTTTAATCAAAAATTTGTGGTATTCAATTAAGGCTCTAATGATTGCTTGATTTCTTCGAGAACGATTACAAGAGCTCAATAATTTATCTATAGAATGCCCATATAGGTTTTTTGTTTTTTGTAGAGTATTTTCTCAAAAATCATTATTTATTATGATCCTGATTAAAATTTTAAAATATGAGAATCGAGGAATTTTTTATGTATTTACTTGATGAAATAAATTATTAATTAAAATTGTGAGAACGTAATCCACTCCAATTATTGCATAGTCACCTTTAATCCAAGTCTACATATTTCATTCATGAGTTAGAAATTCATTTGATTTGATCACTACCATATGCATCTAAGAATGGTGATATAATCATATATGCTTACTATCATCTTTAGGAGTCTTCATGTATTTTATTTTTTTGCAAATCATCTCATCCTTGCATATCGATAAAAAATCAATCAAGAAGCTCGAGCTCTTGCTACGTAGACCTATAATGAAAAATTATTACAATAGATGGAACAATGAGTTCTACTTGAAGAATTGGAAAATTTCCAGATTTCCTCCACATTTTCAAGCATCTCACAAACCAGCCATGTATTGACACTCTACCACTACAACAAAAACTATTCACTGTCAACATCTCTTTTGATAGGTAAGTCTAGGAGGTAGTTTAGTATAAAGTCTTTTTTGATAGGTCTAAATAGCTTGTAAGTGGTTCAATATAAGTCATTATTTTTCAATAAAAACTATTGATTCTATAAAAGTGATGATTAAGTGTCACTAGGTCCTTAGGCATAACATATAATTTGTTATTTAGAATTCAAATTTAGTCAATATTTTTATATCCAAGTTATTAGAGATTATCCAATATTATCAATTTCAGATAGAGGTCACTCCATTATCTATAGTTATGTTTATATTGAGTTTATTAGTGAATCAAGTTTTATATGTCAAAAGATTCAAATTCAAACATCTATCTCTTTGTAATGGATGCATTTTTAGGTGAACCCAACATCCAATTATCATAATACTATGAGGATAATTTTTCTATAAATAACAACATACAACGAAATTTCACAATCAATCTATCTATTTGAACTACGTAATTTAGAGGATGGAGGAAACAAATGGAAGGAATTCAAATAGCAACCTCTTTTTAGCTACTAGCGATGAGGCCACATAGAGATTTGGTGGCATTTTTCTATGTTGAGATTTCCCATGTTGGTTTGCTAAATAAACCCCTTTCTCTAACATATGGGAAAAGAAGCATATTTAATGAATCTAGCTCTTTTGGGAAAAGATAATATTTCGAGGTAGCTCGGTATGGACACAGTATGGATTGTTTTCTAGATAGTGAGGGAGCTCTAGGAAATTCTTGGAATCAACATGATTCAGAATTTAGGATTTCAGGGTAAGGGGTTTGGGAATAGTCACAATGGAATTCTACTCTTCAATATGTCTTTCTGAATGTAAAGAGACTACTTGATGGAGCGCACCTTGTCTAAATATTTCTTGTAGAGAGATGATTTTGTATGATTTGTTTCTCTTCTCCCATATTCACACTACAAGGAAGGCACAATGGTGGGGCGGTGGGGGTGTGGGGAATGTTAGGAAATCTCAGTATGAACATTACATATTTGTAATGTGTGAGTTAATGGTATTTCGTAATGTGAGGTGTGAGAGTGTAAATGAGTTAATTAGACAACTCATATATTAGATTTTATGTGTGAGGTTATTTATAATAGTTCAAGTAAATAGGAATCTAGGAGTAATTATAGGGATGTCGATTAGTTGTTGACTACTTTTAATAGGAGTTATTACTTGTAAAAATGTAGTCATGTTGCTTCCGATTACTTCGTGATTCTTAGATATCGAAATGAACTAGAATGTATGTGTTTGTATACTCAAATTGAATTCATTGTTGTCCAAACCAACCTCTAATAGAGAAAAAATGAAAAACATGTGACCAAGAAGAAAACAAAAATTATTTAATGAAAAATTAGATAGCAATATGTAATTGTATAAAACTCTTTTTTGATTTCAAAAATTAACTAAAACCTCATGTAGATAAAATTATAAAAATGATCAAATGTGCCAATGTAGAGGTAGATCAATGAAAAAATGAGAACAAATCTCTATTAAAAATGATTACACAAAAAAATGTCTGCAATTTGTTAGGGTTTTGCAAATAAAAAACTAGGGTTTCATTTATTTTTTGAAATTTGTTAAGGATCGTCCATTTTCACCAAAAAAACAACAAAATACATAACCGGATGGCCTCCTCACTCCTCGGTGGGCACTTGTGGGCTTAACTGGTCTTCGCTTGTGGGCTTGGCCTGGTCTGGCTGTGAGCTCGCGCCAGTGGGCTCGGTTTGGTCTCCTTCAACAATAGCATCTCGGTGGGTTCTGGTCCGTGAGCTCTAGCTATGGCCTCGGTCGGGGGTAAACTTCACGCAAAGGAGGTAGGGTGGAGGAAAGTGATTTCCTCCGTAGTTCCTCCAATATATAAATGGGGGTGTTCACGTGAACTCTATTCATGCGAAGGGTGTTCGCATGAACCC